>QMIH01001389.1:121927-139608 GCA_003987875.1 Clarias batrachus | reverse complement strand
TATATATATATTGCATCCGCTCTTACTCCCGCACTCTACTGGCTGTCAGTTGTGTAGCACCTCTAAGCCTCTTTCACAGATGGTAACATTTGGCACCAACACCATGACTCATTGGACCGAACCTGGCCTGTTCCATGTGTTTTATGGTGTGAGGAAATTTATCATGGCACACTTTGGACTTTTTAATTCCATCAATCATCTTTTGATTGACGCTTTTTGGGAGCAAAAGGAGCCAACTGTAAAATCACTCCAGTTAGAATGCTTAAATCAGGACCATGAAAATATAAGTTTCTACCTGACTATTTTGTTATATTTGTGTCAACAGATGAATACACACACCATTTTAATATCAGGTGATTTAATCTTCTATTGCCTCAGATGCACATCTATTTTTCCCCCCAGAAACAGTCACTTCCAAGTAAACTTTGTGTTCTGTGTTTATTATTTTCTACATCTGCTGTTATTTTCCAAAGAACCTGGCAGTATATAAAAAAATATTTTGGAGATAACAACTCACATTCTGTGTTTTGTGGATACATGTAATTTATACATTAGTGTTTTCTCGAGATGATTTTAGTCATAATGCTAAAATATTTTTAAAATGTGCACCTTATCTGGTTTGTTTACCATTGTCTGAACTTTTTGGATCTGCAAGGCTCTCCAGGTTTAGATGAGAATTTAGATGAGAAACCTTTTCAAGGTGCAGACACTAAAGCTTTATACCCTGAAGCCTTAGACAATCCAGTTAAAATTCCTTGTAATGTTTAAACATGGTAATTGGTGGCTTTACAGCTTTCTTTCTGAACAGTTCTTTAACTACAATAAATGATGAAATACTAAAATGTACATGAAGATTCTGGCCACTGAAAAAATTTACTGGAATGTTTTCACCCAGGGAAACATGCCCCATACCATTACCCAATGAAAGAGTCTGCAGAGGAATGTCATCCTTCGCACAAAACTATTTGCTTTAAAATAAATATTATTCAAACCATGGGTTAATATTTGATGAGACATTTATATATAATTTCATATGATTTATGGTACATAAAATGTGCTGATTTTTTTTTTCAGTGTTTCATTTAAATTTCTGTCACCATCACTGTAGGTCACCTTCACTTTAATAGTGCATCTTTAAACAATAATGAGTGTCCATTGTTAAGAAAAATCTGTCAAAAGTGGAGAAACTGGCACTCAGTCTGCTTTCTATATTTATAAAATATATTACATAGTAAGAATAGAGTTGAATATAAATAATATGGGACATAATTGTGATATAGCATACAGTGAGATATAATTGTACAACATTATACAACATAGTACAATAAAAAAAAATAATAAAGTATTATTATTATTAATAATAATAGCTAATTAAAACATGTTCTTATATGAGTATAACATATTAGTAGCAATATAAAAATTATGTTAATAATAATAAATAGTAAACAATACATGTAGTAGAATAATGAATAATTGCAATAATACTATAATACTCCATCTCTGGCTATGTTAAAGCAAGTAATGTTATTATGACCAAAAACAATTGTTAAGTCTTACCTGTAAAAGGAATTTGTTTCTGACTCGTTTGTCCTGTCTTCTTGTGAAGTTCAGTTAAATGTTGCCCAAAGTTGTAAATGTAAAATGTTGCCCGTTTTAAAGTCTGCTTAAACCCAAATGTGTAAGTGGAGAAAACGTTTTGTATTTAACGTTTCAAGTCTAATTCCAAAGAAACACGTGTCTCTACATTTATAACAAAATTCATCTAAGGAAAACCAGTTTAACCCACTGAGCACTTAGGTAAGTCCAAAGGAAGAATTACTTTATCTAAACCCTATCTTTCCCATTTTGTGCTAACAATGCTGCTAACTACAGTTGCTAGGATAACTTTTGGACAATTGCCATCAACAATTTTGCACTCAACTCTGTTGATAATTTAAACTTCATGGTAAACCTATAGTATAAGGAATGTCCTAGTTACATAATTTTACTTTTTGCTATATACTGTAGCACACAGTTCTAGAGGGGAATTATTTATCTTCCGTAACATATTATGATAAATTATTATATTAAGATAGGATTGAGCCTGCTTCCTCTGGTTAGTGTAGGATATAATACATCTTTGGTGCAGTATTTGAGCATTTACACATTTAGAATGTGTACAAAGTAACATTAGTTAGGAACATAGTTTACATGGTTGGTTTACAACCAACTCGATATCTACCTATTACTATGTCCCTGGGTGCGATATTAATATCAAAAACACTTTGAACTGCCTTACTTAAAATTTAAATATCATATATAAACATATACGTGCTATAAAGATCTGAACATAATAAAATTAAATAAAAATATCCCATTTTGTATCACGTGCACTTTTTTTTGTCTGCTTACGTAATGACGTCAGCAGCCATGATACGCTACCAGGAAGCGTGTACGCTCCAGTGCAAAGCTGACAACTAGCCGACGGCTAGTTTCCTGAATACGTCTACAATTCCTATTCACGTTGACATAATTTGTTGGCCGATATATCCTTATATTGTTCGGACCATGCGTATGCGTGACACAGATTCGGTGGTGACAAACAGAAACGTTTCTGAGAACTATCTCACGTCTGATTGGCTCCTGCCTTCTACTTGCTTGTTCCCATAATGCACTGCGCTGTAGAAGTATTTTATTTTATTTTAAAAAGTTTTTTTGTTAATTATTCCGTAATGTTTTAGTCAGTGTTCGGTTTGTCTGGTTGAATATATTTATGTTATAACTATAAAAAAAATAGTGCTTTAACTATGGTGTCATTTACTTGTTACCGTTAGAAGGTATGTTAATCACATGAATCCGTCCACTGATCCCAGACGTTGGAAAGTTAGCTTTGCGCAGTGGCAGTATCGTAGCCTATGAGGTTTATCCGAGGCGCGATTATTGCTAGTTGAAAACTTTACCCAATACCCCGCCTGGACGACTTGAAATATAGTCGGCTATGGCAATTTTTGACGGTCTTTCAGGAGACTGATATACTGGTTAAAAAATAGATATTACAGTATTTGTCCGTGAAGTTATTAGACGTTAGCTCTCATGAATTAGGTCTGAAATCACTATACTTCCAGCGAGTTCGTGTTTACACTGCAAATCATCAGCGGTTTAATGCGGCATAGTTGTAGTTAATCACACCCGCGTAGCTCAGTACAAAAGTGTAATTTAGTATTTATGAAACTATAAACAAAAAAGTTATGTTTATTCACTTACATTTTAACCACAATGTGGTAGAATTATCGTTTTGTGAAAAGAAATAGATAGCAAAGAAGCCATCCTTGTTGATAGCTACTCATTAAGCCGTTCAGCTTTAAAAGACTATAAATTCATTCTGTACTACGCAAATGTATTATGTTCGCACATACCAAAAATCAATTATTTTAAAAATAGAAACCTATAACAGCTTATATTATAATAAACAGCAAATGACTATTTATCTAAAGCGACATAATATTTTCCTATAGGGAAATTCACAACATATTTTCTGTAAAATAATGTTACAGGATAATCATTGCACACATACAATGCCTACCCCAACAAGCTTTGATTATAGTGCACAGTGTGGCCAGTTCGTGTGTGAAAATGTTTTCTCACCTTCCTAAAGCACTCAGTCTGAGTCTTGGAATATGGCTGTGCATTAAGGGAAGGAAAAACTCAATTGATGTAATACCCTGGTCATTCAGTACATTCAGGTCATTAGCTGACTTCGTTTTATTGTCATTTGAATGTTGCTGAGCCTAGACCTGACCAACTGAAGCAACCCTAGGACATAACACTGCCTCCAGTGGCTTGTACAGTGGCTGACATGCATGACGTATGCACCATTCCCTACTTCATTCCCTACAACAACAAAAAGGTAATAAAAAAAATAAAATAAAATAAAAAACCCACATAGTTAGGTTTAAGAGTGAAAGTAAGAGTACACTCACTTTCACTCTTAAATATAGCTATGATTTTTGCTGATGATTTATTATCATGCAACTTGTTTATCTCAATTTTACTTTCAAATCACCTTCTTTGCTTTATTTTTGCTTGATGAAGTCCAATAATTTGACCCTTCTTAAATATTGACCTTTTTTGTCCAGGCAGTGTATATAGCACTGTAACAAGAAGTGCCCAGGCCTGAAAAAAAAAATAAAAAAAATACTGAATTCAAAACTAACCTATATAGTAAAACTTCAGACACAGTGAGCATAAAGCCACTCTGAAACATTCATGTACAAGATGTTGAACATAATATAAATATTTTCATATTAAAATGGCAATGCAACTGTAAATGTATGTTGCAATAAATCAGAAGATAGGATTTTTATAAGATAGTGTTACCATACTTGTACGAGAACTATTTCATTGTGTTCTTTCCATGAGAGATACATTCTGGTTAAAAACAAATCACACAGACTTGTCTTGTCTCTACAAAAAACAAGCATACTTGCATTCCATCTCTCTCTCAGTTAGCATAACTGGTGACTTTGAAACATGGCAAACACTAGGTGTCAGTGCTGTTGTTTAGATGAGGAGGCACACTTAAAAAAAAAAGGATATAGAGTAAATAATTATATTATAATAGTACTAATTATAACAGTGTGCATATTGTGGGTAGTAGTCTTCTCTGGGATCATTTAATTATCTAATACATATGTTTAAGCACAATAAAATAAAGCAATGTGCTTGGTTTGGTCCTTGATTTTGACTCTTGCTAATGGATTATTACAGTTAATGGGTGTTTGGCTTAAGATTAGTCCATAGGAAAGCAAGTCATTTTATAAAATATTACATTTTCTTCACTATATAGACAAATGTTTGTGAACATATGACCACTAAACCTACATGTGCTTTTTGAACATTCCATTCCAGATTTATTCTCCCTCTGCTGCTATGAGAACCTAGAGGCTTAGGAAAGCTTTCTACAAAATTTTGGGATTTGGGATTGGGTGTGGGATTGTGTTCATTCAGCTATACAAGAGCATGAGTGAGGTCAAGCACTCATGTTTGATAATGGGGCCTTAAAATCCAGTTCATCCTAAAGGTTGTTCAATGGTGGAACTCAGTTCTTCCATTTCTGCCAATGTCTGCATGGAGATCGCTTTTTGCACAATGACATCATCATGTTTGAAAATCGTCTTTGTTTCAGTGAAGGGAGAAAAAAAGACACAATTCTACCCAATTGCGTGCCTCAAACGTCATGGTAACAGTAGAGGGAAAGGGGAAGACTCGCATATGGGTGTGATGGTCGGTTGTCCACAAACTTTTGGCCATATAGTGTATGCAGATTTGGGGAGCCTACAGCCTTTTCTCATGACTGAGTCTGTGCCACCAGCCTAATATCCTAACTTCAGTTGTATTATGAGTGCTCACCACTGTGTGCTACTGTCCATGAAGAGTGGGCGATGGATAGTGTGAAATCGGTATTATGAGACAGTAGTTGCTAAGACACCCAAAGGAGCTGGCGATATCCATCTGTGAAGATGAATAATTATACAGAGTGGCAAAATGGGCGACTTGCTGAGAGAGAGACAGAGGAATTGATGGGAAGCTCGATGGGCTGGCACAATGGACTGTCACACAGGCATATGTGTGTCATTAAACAAATAAATAATATCACACAGCCAAACTTTGAAACTAGTCTCTATAGTCAATGATGCAATTACAGAAAAAAACTGTCACAATTTTTTATTTTTTTTTACCCAAAGACCCTACTCATCAGCGATAACATCAACACCACTGCCAGTGAATCACACTGATTATCAGTTATACACTCAACTCATTAGATACACCTTGTTAGTACAAGTTTGAATCCTTGTTGGCCTTCAGAAGTGCCATAAGTCTTCATGCCATTCCTTAAAGTTTTTGGTCCATACTGATATGATAGCCTCACACAGCATCATACATCCATGATACAAATCTCCTCTTTCAGCACATCTCAAAAGTGCTCCACTGGACTGAGATCTGGTGACTGTGAACTAACTGTCAAGTTCAAGAGACCGGATTTAAATGCTTTTATCTTTGTGACATGGCACATTACCTTGTGGTCATGAAGGGATGAACAAGGTCAGCAACAATACTCAAATAGACTGTGGCATTTAAACCATGTGAAGAAAATATCCCCCACACCATTACAGCAACTGTTGATACAAGGCAGGGTGGATCCATGCTCTCATGTTGTTTATGCAAAATTTTTACAGTGCCATCTGACTGTCGCAGCAGAAATCAAGACTCATCGGACCAGGCAACGTTTTTCCGATCTTCTCTTGTCCAATTTTGGTGAGCCCATGTGAATTGTAGCCTCAGTTTCTGACAGGAGTGGCACCTGGTGTGGTCTTCTGCTGCTGAAGCCCATCTGCTGCAAGGTTTGACATGTTGTGCGTGCAGAGATTCTCTTCAACATACCGCAGTTGCAACAAGATTAATGTTGCCTTTTTTTCAGTTCAAACAACTCTTGCAATTCTCCTCTGAACTCTGACAACAACTCATTTTTGCCCAGAGAGCTGCTGCTCCCTTATAAATGACCAAAATGACATTTTATCCAGTTTTATCTACTGCAGAGGTAGCCTAGAGCCACCCACTCGCATCAGTTCACTGAATTGCACTCCATTTACAGCATGATGTTAGAAATTAAGCATGCATATGGAATATATTTACTCACACACTAACAATAGGTGAGATATTAAAAGAAAAAAATACAACATAAAAAGTCTTGGCCACCACCAGCTGTTAGACCAGTTGCCATTGACCTTAAATGATTCTACAAGTCTTTTGAACTATACAGGAGAGATGAACACTACGCAAGTAAAAATGTTCCAGTCATGTGGTATTTTGGCGATGATGAAGATGGTGGAGACCGCTGTCTAACACATTACTCTAAAGGTGCTGTTTTGTGTTGAAAAGTGGTGATTGAAAAAATGTTTGTTATCTGTCTGAATATTCTGGAAATTCACATACAAGTTCAAGTAGGTTGAAGCAACTACCCAGAGCAAGACTGATTTCCTTTGACAGTTGAGCAGCATGACATGATTTCAAATGAAGGTTGGTTATGCTGCACAAAAGCAAACAGGCACAGCAGTCCACATTGTCAACACTAATGATGCCAGTCACTTTGACCACTGACATGCAGGAATGCCTGGTGATTTCTTCCAGTGTCTCTCAATCAACATATAAATGTACCAAAATGTGTTGTTATTATTATTATTATTATTAATAATAATAATGTCTGCAAAGTCCAGCTCTACCAACAAATGAATCAGACCAGTCAATGTCCTTAAGGCATCTTGCTAACACCTTGAGTGACCATCCTGCTGGAAAGAGGGAAAGCTACCTCTGGGATGGCTAGCACATCTCTGGCAACCAAAAACGAACATAATTACTTATTCAAAAGGAAATTCATGCTACATCGCTTATTGCATGGATAAACAAGAGCATGTCCCCCAGTGAATGCCAAACAAGCCAGGGGTAAAAAGTTAAATGTAAATAAAATTTTAACGTGGCCTCCACACCCCTTGAACTAGCTACAACAATTATTAGTATGATCAGCAGCCTTAAAAAGTTATAGAGACCAACAACCCTATGAGCATTTATAATCCTGCTGTGAACACTGATCACACTATTGGTGCCTACCAACCAGATATCATGCTATATAACAGATCTAATAGAGATATCTCTTGATTGACATGTCTGTTCCAAATGATGCAAATGTCACCATCAGATAAACTAATAAAGACCTCAAAGTTGAGCTTTCACAAATGTGGAGCACAAAAACAAAAACACATAAGATCACTGTCTAAAATAGAGAAATGAAAGAGTCCCTGGAAGAAGAAAGAGAATAGTGTTCGCTCTTAAAATGAGAGAGAAATCTGTAAATTGTTGTCCCATTGTTATTCTTTGGGCTACTTTTGTTAGTACCAACAAAAGTACCATCTCATCCACACTTTATATATATATATATATATATATATCTTTGTCATACACATGCCTTGTTTAGACATTCTCTGGCATAGAGAATATCAAACAAAGGAAACAAAAATCCTTGTGACTGTTTTTTTGCAATCTGCATCTGCCTGTTGCAGCACTGATGATCATCACCCTTTCCAGTCTAATTAGTTCTCTAGTTTGKTAGTCTGGAACAGGATAATGTTATTCTACTATTATTCTGCTCTTCTCTGTTTATTTCATGCACTTAGATATTTGTAGGCTTAGATGTTTTCTGCGTTTGTGATACTCGTGATGAGGTTGCCTTTTCAGTATATACAGTACTTATGCACACAAAGAATCTTTTGATGAGGCCATTTATAGGCATACAAGATCCCTGCTTGTTTGAAAAATAGCAATATGAAGAGAATGTCTGCATGAAGAAAGCTGTGAGCTGCATTTGTATTTGTTTGTGAATGGCTGGGTGGTAGGTGGTGGTGATTTTCTCTSGTCCACCTATTAAGATGACGTAATCAAGGAAAATGGATTCCTGGTCAGATACGTGTTATATATGTTTATCATGCCTGTATTATTATGTACAAAACCATTTGCTATCTCCAAACAACCCTTTAAAATCAATAAAACAAACAAACAAATAAATAAACATTACAGAAGAATATTTGCATGCCTGTAAAGAAAGCAATATATTACATGACAGACCAGATTTCAGATGGAAACAAAAACACTGATGTAAGTTCCTGGGTTTTGCATGAAAATAGAAAAGAACAAGTGTGAAAAATTAACAGAAAAATTCTTATGCTCCAGCATGCTCAGTAAAACTTAACAATGCTTTACTTACTGCACTGTGCAAAAGCTTTGGGGACATACAAAAAAAAGAAAAAAAAAAGCCATAAAAGATGGCGAAGATGCTTTTGAAAACAATTCTACATAAAAGAAACATCTACAAAATTCACTTAGTAATAAAGAGTAATAAGGTAAAAACAGGTAATATTTGGTGTGAAAACTCCTTGCTTGAGAATAATGAGAATAGAATATTGAGCATGCTAGAGAACATGCCTTTTGGAGTTCTTTTGGTAACTTGTTCTTGGTGGTCACACTTGTGTCTGCCATATGTTTCTTTACAGGTATGCACATATTTTTCTGTAATGTTATTTATTCATTTTTAAGTTATGTTTGGAAATAATGAATGATTTTGGTGTACAATATTGCAGATGATTCACTCATTCATCTTCAGTAAGCACATGTTTTATATTAATGATAAAAATTTATATCAAAATTAAAGGTATATTGAAGACACTTTATCCAAATTTAAGCCTATTGTGCATTTCCAGCTCAGTCTCATCGACAATGGCCAGGATTTTAAGGATTTTTGTGAATTTTAAAAGAATCTCGCTGCACAGCAGGCTAAAAACATCTTACAATATCTTCATTAAATTTCAGGATCGCCCTGGTCTTATGGCCATTGTGTCCTAAATAATTGGAACCCAAATAGGCTGATAGAAAAAGAAAGCTTCTATTATCCAGATTTAAATGTGAAATTGACAAATGAGATCCCATCTGCTTAGTGCTCTTTAATGTGCTTTTGCAAATATGAACCTTATGTTCACATTTTCCACTTAGTACAATAACTTAAATCGCTGGAGAGAGGTTTCGGATGGGAGAGAACCAGTCAACCATTACACACTCTGTTAAGGTCTGTCCCAGAGACAATCATGGCTGAGTGTCTAAATGATATTGTGGGAGTCTGCTGTTGTGCACTACTGACTCTAACACAAGGCTTAATTATACTTCCTRGGAAAAAAAAAAGACATCTTTAAGACACTGCACCATCAACTGCAAGGGTTTTGCAGAATTCCTCTCTGCTTGCTCTCTTAAAAGGACCATTTCATTAATAGTAGTGAAAAAGAAGAAGATTTACTTATAACATAACACTAAATTATAATTGTTTGTTTTCTTCTTCTTCAAAATTATTAATAAAATATTTTAATATTTAGAGCAAACAGTAGAGAAATTCAGTACATCCCTCACAATTCCAATTGCAGGACTTTCATGTTAGATCAATTTCCACATTTAATATAACATAATAATAATAATAATAATAATAATAATAAAGGCAACCTGATCTGATCACTGCTCCGATGTACTGCAAAAATTTTCTAATGCCACACAGAGTTCTAGCAGCAGACACATCTCTAGAACAACTGTTAAGAGGAGACTGTGTGAATCAGGCCTTCATGGTAGAATATCTGCTAGGAAACCACTGCTAAGGACAGRCAACAAGCAGAAGAGACTTGTCTGGGCTAAAGAACACAATAAAGAACACAATAAAGAAAAGTTTTTGAATGAGAAAGTGTGTCCAAACTGTTGGTCTGTACTGTATATATATATATACTTTGATGGTATCCAAGGACTAGTAAAACCCTGGAATAAGTGCATTTTAGTGTGGGAGGGTGTTATATAGCGAATGCAAATAGAAATGAAAGCACATTTTGCTTGTAATACAGAACAATTTTTTATAACAGTCCATCAAATTGATTTAGCAATTTTATTCCACTCTTCCTTGCAGAAAGGCTCAGAATCTGTCAAAATTTGAGAGGAACTCATGTGTATAGCCCTCTTCAACCCATTCCACCAGTTTTTGATAGGATCTGAGCTCTGATTGGACTATTCCAAAAAATTCATTTTCTTTTTCTTCTGAAATCATTCCTTTGTTGACTTGGATTTGGGCTTTGGGTCAATAAAAAAAAATTCTTTGTAACAGATGCCTGCAGGTTTTGTGCCAAAATACATTGGCTATTGAGCTATCCCTTTATCTTGAGTAGAGCCCCAGTCTCAGGAGAAGAGTAGCAGCCCTATAGCATTATGCTGCCACCACCATGTCTGTGGTTATTGTGTTCTTTGAGCGATAACCCAAATAGTTTTACACCAAAAATGTCATTTAGAATTATGAATCCTTATACCTTTAATTGCACCTCCAGGGTCTGTGTTTGATTCCCGTTTCTGTGTGCATGGAGTTTGCATGGTGGGTTTTCTCCAGGTACTTTGGTTTCCTCCCACAGCCATGACATGCAGATTAGGCTAATTGGCATTCCCAAATTGCCCGTAGTGTATGAATGAGCATGTGAATGTGTAATTGATGGTATAGACGATGGGTGAGTGACTGAGAGTGTGTAATATGAGCACATTATGGTCACTTGACCAGCACTAAATCATGTGAACACATGGTTATTGCATTTTTTTCCTTCTAAAATGTTTCTTTTTTTCTAGACTTTGATATTCTTGGCTGCTCTCTCTTATTAAAGGTGATAATAGATTAGACTTAATTTATTTGGGTTTTATTCGCTTACAGCAACGGTCAAAAGTTTGGACCAGTCTTCTAATTTACTGAATTTTTTTTTTGTGACTTTCTAGAACAATACTGGATAAATTATGAAATGACATATGGAATTATGTAACTAAGTATTAACAACAGCAACAACAAAAACAGTTATTTTACGACACAAACTGGAACAGTTCTACAATATAGTGAAGTGCTTTTGCAAAACTCATCAAACACCCATCACCCAGGTTTATTTAGAGAATCTCAGAAATCACCAATTGACAGCAACTCGGATGTAATGTATGAAGACATTACAGTAATACAGTAGAACATAGAGTAAATATCAGACACATCTGAGCATCAACTGTTCATTGTATATTTTGGATGAGAAAGGACGAAGAATCAGGAAAGACCATCGAATTATGCTTGACTGGACTGGAAACAGGGGAGTTTGGGTGAATGCGCTAAAATGCCTCCCTGTCACAGATTGCCCCTCTACATAATCTCTATCAAAATTTAGAACACCAATTACATTACACCAAACTAATTTTATTATAACATAAGCAATATAAAAATATATGTTGTATATGTTTTTTATGAATATATATTTCATGATATTTAAAATAAAAATTGTTTTGTTTAATTTTTCATCATAAACAATATTTATTTAGTAAAACATTTAGTAAACATTTTTGTATTAATGACAAACCCATGCAAAATAAACGTGGCACAAAATAAACATTATATGAGAATTTATATCAGCAGTCTTGGCGGCTGTCACGTGCCTAGGGTTCATTATAATAGTAATATCATATTTGATAATAATATCAAATATGATATCTCCTCCAGAGTTGATAATAATAAACCTATAAATGTATATTTTAATGTAATTTAATATAATATATAATAATATAATATTTAAGATACATATCTGCATCAAAATTAAATGTGCACTATTTTAATTGCACATTTGATATTTTTACATTTATTACTCAATTTTTTTGTACGTCATGTAAATTCATGTAAAAAATCATGTAATTTAAAAAAAAAAAAAAAAAAGCATAAGCATGYGACCTAATGATAATCCTGAGCTGATTAAACTCTTAAATGACCTGTATCTCCAGTGCGGAGGGAGTCCAGTAAATTAGTCTGACAGCAAGACTCCAGCGAACATATGGGAGAGTGACTGTAGCAGAAACATGACAAACACACACATACACACACAAGGCAATCACAAACACTAAGACCTTCTGTAGTGGTGGATTAACTCAAAGTGACACAGGACTTTGTCAGGGGAGCTGTCAATGTGTTCTCCGCTTACTCTCTGGTTGATTTAGAGGGAATATATAGTAACATGTCGATCCCTGTGGACACAAACAGTCAGTTCTCAGCTGGGGATAGATTACGACAGACATATTTGAGAGATCATGTTGTGGTTATAAAATAAAATCGTTAATTCCTATAAATAATTCCCAGCTCAGGGTGAACTTCACCAAAAAGGGTTGAAGCTACATAACAAGCACACAATGTGCATATATGCATAAACAATACAGTATTATAATAGACGTTGATATGGTTTTCACAATACAAGCCTATATCGGTGAAACCTGCTAAAGCTTACTGAGTCGAGTAGAAGTTTGTGTTCCTTTCACCTGCTTGTATACAGTAGAGCTAAATGCTGTTTCTTTGGAACTATTGCACGAGCCAGGAACACAAGAGCACGGCACAAAAGACTATACCAAGAACAACAAACTTAAATTGTAGTTRTACACCAGCTCTTTATGTTACACAGAAATGTAGGTTATTCTATTAAACATTTCAGAGAGTGACAGACTAAAACGAGCCGCAATCAAACAATGCTGTGAACTCCACAACTGTTACACACGTAGCAGCTACTCCAGAATCCATCATTTCTTTCAAAGAGATCAAGAGCAGTTTGACACCTGCTGAATAAATTGTGCATCAAAACCCTTAATGTCTCTCAAGAAAGAATTGCTTCAAAACAAGTGCCGGAGGAAAAGAAGCAGAGCTTGGGTTCATCTGTGTTTCTGAACATTTCTTCCCACTCAATCTGGTTCTGCAACCTTGATTAGGAAGTGTTTCATTCTTAACAAAGCAGTGGGTGTACATAATATCTAGAATCTTCTGAAGGCTATCATGTCATGATTTCGGCTGGCTAGTTAATTTTCTTTAATTAGTTCTCCTATGACACTGAATATATTGCTGTTCGTCTTATCTAGCAGCAGAATGTTCTCTATAGCATTTACCCAGTATCTTGACTCATTATTGTGATAAAAGAACAAAAAGCAGTCCCACTACACCCTAATTACTTGAATTGAATTCAGTGGGATTGTCAACACAGCCAGCATTAGCCATGAGGTCACAGAAACTGGTGACTGATGATAAGTGATRGTTATCTCCCGAAAAACGCAAGGAAATCAAACGCAATTAAGTCTAGACTGTGTGCAGATCAATGCAGCCTGTCCTCTTCTCTCAAGAGGACAATTACCACTCAGTGTATCTCCTTCCCTAAGTATTATGCGACTCACTGCCGAAAACATGATAAGGGAAAAAAACTCCACTGAAGTCAATTCAGCTGAAACTGGTAATATGTGGTGATAAGTCCTATTGATCATGCTCGTGTTAGAAATCGAGGTTCACTGTGAAATAGGCGCACAAAACAGAACGCAATATTGTATAATACCGGATCCATACAGTACATGCATATACATAATTGCACCAGGTGGCATGGTGGCGTAGTGTTAGGACTGTGGCCTCACACCTCCAGAGTTGAGTTTGATTCCTGCCTCGGGTCTGTGTGCATGGAGTTTACATGTTCTCCTTGTGCAATTAGGCTAAGTGGTGTTCCCAAATTGCTATGGGTTAAAAGTCTTAAAAATGATCAACTCATCTCAACAAGSGTAGTTAGTTACTGCTAGAGTGACATTGCTATGTTAATTTTATATGTTTTATAATAATTAAAATATATGTAATGGATGAAGGTGCAGATATTCATTGTTGTTTCAGAAGTCTGCTCATTTGAAACTGTGCAAACAGAGAGTGATGACGGCAACGGACACAGAGGAAATGAGAAAAGTGAAGTGGTGATGACAGAGAGAGAAAGAGAGAGCAGATTAGAGAGGCTACAAAACAAAGGCTGGGGGGGACAAGCACCAGGTAGTTGAGACCAAGTAGCTTAAATGGCGAAAGGAAGCATTTATGACTTTTTAGCTTTAGCTGATACCTTCATGAACTAATCCAAAAAAAAAAAATGAATGCATTTTTTCATTGCTTGTAGAGAGGACATATTGTTAGATTGCTAGGTTCAGACTTGGACCTTTAGAGTGGACAACACAAGGTCATATAGCAACTGTTATTGAGCAGTTTTTGATGGACCTTTGTTTAACTGCAGGTGTTTTTCCCGTTGCAAGTGCATCATAGGGCTCTGAATAAAGCTGATCTATTTTACAGTACGTAAAGTCAAGATCAGTATGATCAGAATGCTTTTTGCTGTTTCAGTCTGTGCTGTCATAGTTTAAAATCACCCTACTGTATTATAACTGAGAAATTGTTTATTATATAAGCCTTGTGGAGTATTAGAGAGACACATTTTACCTGAAAACCTTCAGAGAACTGCTGTGTTGTGTAAATACTGAATGTTCTTGTATACTGGGGTATAAAATCAATTCACTGTGCTAATGAGGGAGAGGAGGGAATCGTGCTGTCTTCCTGCCCTCAGGCTCCATAGGGAGGTTAAGCACCTGCTTCCTAATGTGTGTGTGTGTGTGTGAGTTTTCTGTGGGAATCACCACATGTCCCCTCAAAGAAAAGATCCACACTCTCCCCTCGAGGTAAACTTCTCTGCAGCTTGCGGCTTTTATATAAAAATAAAAAGAAAGAAATCTTCCATTGGTTAGKGAGGTTAGGATTATTGTTAAGTTTAGATCATGCAATATTATTAACTTGCTGCACTAATATAATCAATGATTATATGCATTGATGAGTCGTTGTCTGTGTGCTGTTCATATTTAACAGGATTTTGCTAGAGTTCATAATTTGTATGCAAAGGGGATTTCTTTACGCTGTCCCCAAAACATAAATCAGTCTGGGAAAGAATGCGTTTTTTTCTAAACCACAGCAGGACATCCTGCAATATGCTATACCCTCCAAATCATTCTCCCTCTCCCTCACATAAAACACATACACACATGCATACAGTTTCCTCTGAGCCAGACTAGTGTGTGCTTTGAGTATGATATTATAATACCTTCCATATGGAGCTAGTTTGGACCGCACAGCGCTGTAGGCAGGATCAGACCTTGTTTACCAGTAAAGTGGGGAAAGCTGGAACTGTAATCACCTTTTTCTGTCAGGCAATAGTGTATTATCTCTTTATTTAATATTTACATTTAGTAAGTCAGGGAATGCCTTCATTCAGTACAACCGAACTAACAGGATCTGTCTTTGACAAACTGTATTATATCCAGTGTGCTTTATATTGATTTATATAACACTTCGACATGCTTTAAGAGGACAAATGACCCAAATCATGCCAGCAAAATGCCTCCYAGAGTATAACTGCATTTTCTCCCCCTCTTGTCCTTGTGGAAGTGGTTTCTTTAGGATTATAATGGCAAAAGGGTTCAGTAAAAGCTGTATATATATTTACATTTACAGCATTTACTGCAACAGACAGCCTTATTTGTAGAGATTTACTGTTTCTCCATAGGAGTACTAGTATACTAGAAGTACTAGTACAGATAGGTCGTGGTCTAAGAATACCATCAAACTAACCTGCGGAACATTTATACAAATTTAATTAGTTCTGGAAGTGAGTACTTAAGGCAAAAATTCATATTGCAATATGAATTTTCTCATAAGAAGTAATATCCATGCAGAGTGATTATATTTCCAGCCACACAAAAATATTACCAATGTTCCAAAAAAAGGCAACATAGGTATCATGGGTTGACTCTTTTGACACAGCTTTTGCTGGCAAAAAAAGTTTGTAAAATTTGTAAATTCCCTGCACATGGCTTTCCATTGATGCAAACAAGTTTTGAACGGCTCCTGGGCGTATGTGCAACTTCCTGTGTTCAGTTCAGTTCGGTTTGTTTGTATGCCTAAAAATGCTTTGGATTAGATGGATTACAAAGAAAGACCTGCATGTTGCAGTAATTCAATCTTTGAAATGACAAGTGAGTGACTACACTTCATGGTGAAAAACTGCCAGATCCTTCTCTTGTAGAACAAGAGAAACCTGCATGACAGATTAGGTTCGCAATACAAGCAGAGAGAGATAGCTGGCTGTCCAGGACTTACTCGAGTTTGTGTATGTTTTCAGATGTAGACATCTCCCGGGATTTATAGCAGCTCAGTTTTCTTAAGATTTAGTTTCGGGTGATGAGCTGCCATCCATGATGAGTCTCCCGTCCATGACAAGTCTGTCAGACCTGCTGAGATCTGTGCGGAAACAAGATTGTATGAGGGAGAAGATAGAGAATGAGTTCAGCATATACAGTAGTAGCAGTATAAAAGCATGCTTGGATATASCTCACAAGACTGGGTATAGAGGAAAACGTTCAACACAACACTGCTTCTAAAAAGGCCTAGCACTGATCCACTTAGAATTGGGCTTAATCTGCTATAAACTGTATGACCAACAGTTCGTAGACACCTGGCCATCGCACCCGTATATGCATCTGAATATCTCTGCAGATAAATATATAGATAATCTACAATTTTTTAGCCACATAGCAATACCAGTAACCTCTTCTACCAGACGTATTGTCTAAGTGCCAACCAGTGATGGTACAGTAGGTTGGCTCTGGAACTACCGATCTGCCAGAATACTGACTTCAGATTTACCTTTCCTTCACTCTCTCCTCTTCCTGTTGGTGGCTAACACTGGGCCCACTCCAGAGAATTTAATGACACCAGCTGCTCTCACCATCCAAAGGAATCCAGCAGATGAATAATTAGAGGCTTGCTTTGTCCTAGAAATGTTGCTTTACACCTCTTGTATTGTCCTATTTTTTTATATACTTATTTGAATTTCATGCTTTCCTGTTACCCCTCTCATTAATCTTCATGATGTTGTAATATACATCCAGGAATGATAATAGAAAAAAGTAACAATTTCTGAATATTTTTTTCCTGATCTAACCCCCATCAGCCAGGGATTTACACATTCTAAAAAACAAAACAAAGCAAAGCAAAACAAAGTGGATACCTTAGGCATCTGCAGATATGGATCTGTATAATTTCTATCTATACAATCAAGTTGCTAATCCTGTACAGTTCAGCCCCAATGTGACACATTCCACAGGAATTGTAACTCTTGCAACTGTTACAGAGAAAAGGAACAGTGACGCCAAATGAACAGGGACGTCGCCAATCATTCTAT
>QMIH01001389.1:86247-95260 GCA_003987875.1 Clarias batrachus | reverse complement strand
TTTTTTTACAGTATATGGAAATTTGTGACAATTTGGGGTGCGAGTGCATTACCATTATCCACTGATCTTTCCATTTGTTTCTAAAAGCAGCATTTAAACAGAGAGACTGCATTACTGGAAACCTCCTACTAGCATAAGAGTCGTAGTAGCTTTTASAGTCGCTAATTGTTTCCTGTCAGTAAAATTCTAACGATTTTAGTGCAGGAAATCCGATGAATTGGACAGACAGTCCAATGGCACAGTATGGCGTCATAAGTTTCGGGCTAATATTATTAGTTTATTATCAGAAAATCTTTGGTATAATAACCTCATTGTGACTCTTGCATCTCTAATCGACCTGCTTGTGGAACTTTATCAGACAAAATGGAAGCAAATTTTTTCTGGTTATTTAAATTAGGACCGCTCCTTTGGGCTATTGTCTCAGATTGATGTCAACATTAAATTCAGTGGAACAGATGTACACAATGTTTTTGCTTCGGGCGTGTCATAAAATGTCTTGTGACAATTTTATTCACAATATCTGGAGGATTATGAAGATGGCTTTAGTACAGTATTAAATAAGTTAAACAACTAGACATCTAAAATATTTTTTTAAGGGAAATGTCATAAAAGCAGACTGTATTTCAACCAATAATTATGTCCTCATGCAGACCTATCATTTCTATGAAGCCTAGAGCTGAATGTAAAACTAGAGTCTCTAGTCTCCGTGTACTATAACCAGATTTCCCCAAATCTTCAAATATTTRTTATATTTATGTATTCATACATAAGTATTAAATAGGAATGTAAATAAAATAACATGTAAATAAAATAAAATGTAAATTATATTTATATATTTATAAATAAAATGCACAGAATGTTCAGATTCTTCCAACTATTGACAGTCGTCATCAAATTATTTTTTTAAACAAAAGGAGATTCCTTTMATTATCTTTTTGCTTTTAGATACCTGCATTGTTTCTTCATAATGTGCGCCATAATTATTGACATCACTATGATATACAGTAATAGTAATACAATAAAACATCTTGATGTGCTTTATCTTTTACACCTCAGGCTCCACTCACCGCTGCCTTTAATTATAATCTCTCTTCCCTGCGGAATAAATATGAGGTGGCACACATTTTAAATCCCTTTGTTATCCATTACCAAGGGAAAAACAAGTGATCAGTTTAAAACCTATCTAAGCAGTTAAAATGCTATTAATCACAATTTGGGTCATAACAAGAAGGGAATTCACCAGGCATTGGAGCCATGAGCACACACACACACTCCACACTGAGGAGGATACTGAAGGAGTGGAACAAGTGCAAAAATAGCTGTTTTACATATTAGCTGTTTTACAGTTGGATTATTGTGGTTGTCAAGTTTCGAATAACAGCAACTTCGCATTCCTAAGTGGTTGCCTTTCAAAATTTGAACCCTCTAATAACACAAACTTGATTAGAGCTACATTTGGCAGTTATTATTATTTGAGTTCAAAATATTTTTTTCAATTTCATGTTCACCATCAAAGGAARCGCCTGATACATGCTGTAAAATATTAAAGTGGAGCTGATGGCTCTTTTGCATGTCGTAGTTCAGGGGCTCTTCTACAGATAGATATGAATCAGTTGATGGACATTTCAGCCCAAACCCTCTGTTGTCTCTAAGGTCCAGACCTGGCTGCAGGTGCTTTTAATAAGAACATGAGACAAACATACCTGCAAATGACCACAGAAACCTTTAAACAAACACAAAAATCAATGCTTTCCAATAACCATCTCAGTCTCTGGATTTMARCCCTATTGCAAACTAAATTAAGCACAAAATCCACATGCCCAAGCCRAAGAATTTAAGGAAGCTTACAATTTTCTGCATGGAGGAGTGTATCAAGTTCCAAGTGTGAGTCTCTGTGCTGTTATTTTATTCAGGGCAGGTGTTACATATATGAACTGTAAGGGTGTGTATGTTTTTGAAATCATTGCTTTGTATAAATAATTGCACTTAAATTTTGTTTAAAACATGAAAATGTTTAAGTCCGTATCATATAAACATAATAATAGAGCAGTGATGTGAATTAGCATGTAATACATGAATTGGGTATGGTATTAATGTCTTAGATGATCAAGCAGCCAATTCTACTTTCAAATAATATATTATAGATAAATAATATAATATAGATAATAGATCCTGACCCTTAGTTTAAAATGTTGCTCATGAAAAAAATTAAAGATAAGAAAAGGTCAAAGCCATCAGGTGCCCAATTTAGGAGTAACAGGCAAAAGATAAAGGCATGCAGCTAATGAATGTTAACTCTTTAYAAATGTAATATTTTGCATGCAATAAAAAAAAAGGCTTGTACAATATAATTTATTTTTACCTTTTGTGATTCATTCTGTGTGTCTGTGGTGCCTATGCTCAGAAATGGAGATGATGTTTATTTTATTTGGATCTTATTTCGATAGTTTCAAAGTTGTGGATGATGTGTATATTTAATTGTGCAACAAATGTAATATGAAAAACTTGTCAGGCTCATTATGTCGTACTTCAGTGCAAATTCAGTTGCATGTCTGAAATATGTTGGAGCACACCGGAGCAAAATTAAACCAGAATGGTCATTTTTTACCAGAAGCTTAAGGCACGATACATCCGATACATCCCTTACAGGGTACCATGTATGCTAGAACTGCCACTGGTCATTGTTATAGGATCAGCCTATGTTGATTGATCAAGAATAATACTACTATGGGCACATTTAAACATTTATTCACTGTTGCTGGGGTGAGCGGGTAAAAGAGACCTTCCTACAGTATGTTTCATAGAAGGAATTTAAAGTGAATTTTAGGAAAGAAGGCTTGTCCCTAGGAAACTGTATTGTTCAAGTACATGATTGTTGAATATTTTACTTTCTGTAGTAAAAAAAAATGGGTTAAGTATTTATAACTCGTACACTAGTCAGTGACAGTATAAGAGATAGTAGCAAATCTCATCAGCATTTTTAAAGACATTTTGAGAATTAAATATTCATTCTTACCTTATTGCATGCTAAATGATATATAGATGAACATATAGAATAACATTGTATGCTTAAGAAAGGTAAAAAGAAAGAACATTTGCACTCATGTTGAAGGAAGATGTTTTCATATGCGTTTTCTATTACAGCATACATACAGGCACAGCACACAAACTGCAACAGGAAAAATGAGCTTGGGAAACATTAACTGGGTGTTTGCACTAAGCCTTAATCTTTAGASTGCTGTTAGGGAGAAATTGTAGGCCCCAAGAGTCTATGCATGCTTGTTTGGCTTTAATTCAGTTATCCACTGTAATTATTTTGGCTGCTAGATGTTATTTGTCCAGAGAGTACCATATTTTTCTCACATAAAAAAAAAAAAAAAATGTGCAAAGTGCTCTGAGTTGGTGTTTGTGTATGGATAGGCTACAGTATATGTTTTTCTTTTTGTTCTAAGAGTTTGCAGTTATATGAGCATCTTAAATGTTCTGTAGAATAAGGTTTGTCAAGATTTATCACAGAATATTGGCTATAAACCTGTCTTTGTCTTTTTGCTACTGTCCTCATCGCTACTGGATGTTGGGAATGCAATTTTATGATCAATAAAGCATTTATCTATCTAGCTACTGTATTTATCTCTGTAATAGATTGGTATCAGTAGGMCTACTTGTTTACCCAGTGGTAGATTTTGGTTCCTCTTCTCCATAATCACTTTTATATTATATAGAAACCAGGTGAAATTATAGTACTAATGATGATTATTCAGTTTGATATGCTAAATCATATGATATAAACACATTACCTGAATTCCACAGTCATGTTAAGTTTTTAAAGAGAAATGCTCTTATTACATGAACTCAAATTGAAATGAGATCTTTACCAGTGCAATATAAGAGTATGTTTTGAAGAATTTCATCAGTGTCTTCCACACTGGATAGGATTTGTGTAATGCCAGGGATGCCTTTAGAGGAAGCCTCAAGCCCAGCTAAAAGGGCTTTTATAAGGTTGGTTGCCAAGCARTACCCTCAGGCAGGTAATCAGAGAAAACACATGACACCTGGCCATGCACCATTCTTGTGCAGCTTTCTGTGTGCAGACATAATTTCTGTTCCATGCGYATGAGAAAGGAAATTAAGATGGAAGATCATACTGCGATTTATTTAAAATATTTGCCAGTTGTAGTAGAGATTGTACTTTGAGGAAAGGCTCTCTTAAGAGAGCATTTCCTGTAGTATAAATACCGATGTTTCAAGGAGACATTTTAGTTTAGAGAGGAAGCTTAACTGATACAAATATTTAATTTCACATGGAGCCCACAGGGTTAGTGACATTACCATTCCCTGTCTATGGACCACCTCGTTCCACCTGCATAGATGCTCTGCCTTTGGTTTCACTGCCACAAAAGCACAAGCATGCTTCACACCATCTCATCCAACCCCACAACTCACACTTRATTCTAATTTCCACTCACTGTCCTCTTCGGAACCTTAATCAGCGGTTCTATTTATATCTTGCTTTGAACTCCATAGTAGTATGTTAGCAAATTTGGAGAGAATAGAAGAAATTGTGTCAAACCACCGCCATTGGAAAACACCATTAGGCACTGGCTACGCTATTCTTAGAGATGCAGAATATATTGCAGTTCATAGGACAATATAGCCAATACAGGTGYTGCTTCTGTATCAAATCACTACTGCTTCTGAGTTGAGCCATGAATCAGTTCACTAATTGGCTGACAAGTCAACTTCAGGAAYTGCTGGTGGATGAAATGAAATTGGCCACTCCCGAGCCTTACACTGAAAAAGGAATCAATGCAATTAGGTGCTGCTGTTAGGATAAAAAGACATGAAAAGTAGAGAAGAGGTGACCGTATTGTGGCCAAGCTGGCCACTGACATTCATGCTGGCCCTGCCTTAAACTGAAAGGCATGGGTCATTCAAGGGTGTTGGATTTGCGATGGCCCTGGTCTTTTTTCTTCACCACATTTGCCCGGGAAGAGGACCAAAATGCAAATGTGGAAGACTTTATTGACTCTGGTTTAGAGTGTACCTTCACTGAAGTGACTCTAGTCAGAAATCAGTTCTGTTGTGGGTGTGCGATTCTTAAAGATATTTGAGTCCCAGTTCCTATCACCTCTGACCAAGCAGCTTTGAGCAATAGAGATTTTAAATAGAGAATCCAGATGTCACCCCCTCATCGTCCCTTTAATTGTGCAATCAACTCACTTATGSGTACAGCTCCCCCCTAATCAATTAGAATTATGCACTGTGTATAATTTAATCCACATGAGGGCAGGAGATAAGTGGAAGAATGAATTCTTCAAGCYGTCTGGGCASTATGAATATTTGGTTATGCTCTTTGGCCTGATGAATGCTTCCATAGTCATCCAGTGGTTCATTAATGAGAATCGTTCTGAACTGTTTTACATTTGTCTATTTGGACAAAATCTTAATCTTCAGTGATTATCTGGAAGAATAACTACTTTTACAGAASCACCTTGATCTTGGAAACCACAATTCCAGTTCCCTGTCACCCTGGCGCTGTCCTCTCCCAGTGTTCCTGTTCACAAGTTACACTACATCACTGTMCATACATTACCACTGCAAAAAGCAATTATGACATAGGGAATCATGAACTTCTGGCTTAAAGGACAGTAGGCACTTGTTGGACAGATCATTACAAATTGGCATGCATTCAGGTGCCAAACACCTGAACCGAATTCAATTTATACAAATAACATCAAATTATCGAAAAATTTAATGGAATCCAACAGGTCACATGTTCCTTGCTTTTCATGTTGTTTATTATGTATCGTATAGATCAGCCACAAACCCCTCCCAGTCTTGGCTCCTTGCATTTTGGCCTGGAACAGGTGAGTCAAAAGAGCCTCCAAATGGAGACAGACCCAAGTGGTGACCCGGCCTTAAGGGTTCATMCAGTRCATCCCCATTTTCAGGATGCCCAGACCTGTCAGGACCTTGCAGTTTTTATGCAGGCATTTTTGGTGGCCAGTGATGAAAAAGAGTTTCCAGGCATCTTTTCRGACTGCTCACTCACTCACCATTGGGGGCGGCATAACACACTGCGCTATCCTCTCCTTCCGCTTRCRTGAGCTCACAGACACCCCTGAGTGGCAGTAGAGCCGTGATTAATGTGGGAGCACTAAGTACCTCTCATCCCTCCTCTCTGAGAGAGCTCGGCCAATCAGCTCTCTCTAGGCCTCCAGCTGCAAGAGGTTATATAAATTATCAATTATATACCAGTAAACTGTCAACAGGATCATAGACATTTGTGACCCATCTATGGCCCATCTATGACAGGGAGACCATGGGCCATCCTTGTCTGGCCTGATCCCACAAAAAAACCCAATGCAGCACATACAAAAAAAAAAATGCTGTCAGCTACAGAAAGGTATCAGAGCACCTAGCCCATCACAGACTTCTGAGCACAGGGCTTAGCAGGCAAAGGGCCAATCTGATCAAGCATTACTAGGATGTGCTAGACAAAGAAGCTCAATTCATAGAGGCCCCACCCCAACGCCCAAATCACTCAAGGATACATGTTCTGGTGACGGACACTGCAGCAGACACCAAAGCTCCCAAGAAGCCAAACCCACGGGGGCCAGAGCTGGCCAGGTGGAACAAGGGAAAACTAATACCTAGGSGRGCTTAATGTTCATGGTTTTAATGGTATGGCAGATACTGTGCGTGTATGTTACCTGAAGTGGAAGGTTATGTAGATAATATGCAGTTTAAATACAGTGACTCTGTTTATCTTTTGTGCTAACTACTGTAATACTTTGTGAAAAGTGAGCTGTTTTGCTTCAAAAAACGAATCCAAGAAACATCAGTTTTCTTTGCACAGATTAATGTTATGAGATGTAAATGGAGAACATCCACTAGGTGACTGCATGGTTTGCACTGGGCACATGGCTACGACTGTTACTGTTAGCATTGTTGCCTCGCATCTCCAGGTTTGGGATTTCCAAAATTGCATGTACCGAGTGATTGTGTGTTTGTGTGTGCTTGTGCTCGGTGTTGGTCCGGCACAACATCAATGATGTACCCTGCCTTATGCCTTTCGCTCCCTGGGGTTGGCTCCAGGCCCCTGMATCTCTATAGGATAATTGCTCACTGCGCATGCATGAACATGCAGCAACTTGTTGCAGGTGAATCTTGAAACTTGAAGAAGTAGTAAAGATGATGAATTAAGTAAGGATATGTTGAAAAAGGTCTCCACTTGAATGTTATTTGTTGAAACAGAAATGCTAGTAAAAATTAATATATGTTATATAGCCACAACAGCAGAGCAGCTTTACTGGGTCTGGTGTAATGGTGTAATGCAACTGGGAGTTCCAAACCTGGTCTGATGTTTTGTTAGTATGCAAGGCCCCATTTGACAACCAAAAAAAAGAAATGMAGGACACTGAAGGCCAAAGGCTGTTACAGACAGATTTTAAAATCTCACCAAATTAARAGAAAGACTAATTCTAAAAGAAAGGAAATGCAATGCAATAATATGTTACATTGTAACGTATTATTTATAGATCATTGTATAGAAAAATATAGTATGTTCAAATGTAAGGGTTTGGTCATCAACATGGTATATTACCTGCAGTCTTATTCCTTCATAAGTGAAATGAGATTTAACAGACAACAGACCACAAAACCTCAGCAGAAGCTTGTAATCAAATAATTTCCCTCCATCCACTCTCCCTGTAACTAACCTCATTTGGATCCTGCTGTGTGTCAGCCCCACATATTCTCCCTGAAGCTTGCATGGCAATGAGCGTCATTAAGCTACTCTACCACACCCAGCAAACCCTGTTGCTGCTGGATAGTAAAATAATAAATTTTTAAAAAAGTAATCAAATCCCAGCTCAAATTTAATCATCCAATTAAAAAATCATTCACGGAAAATATACTACTGTTGATTATAAAGACAACCTTTTTACCCCAAGCCAAAATGACAGTGCGGATTAAATTCTTCTTAATCAAATAGGCTAAATTTATACTATACTGTACATTTGCAAAGATTATACGATTGCCACGTCAGACACAATGAATGTTTTTTCCTCCATTATCCATAAGGAACATAAATTACATGCTGTAAAACACTTTTCAGTGAGGTATTAGAATAATGTGTAGGTACAAGCGTCGCTCAAGCTGTCAGTGTTTCTCAGTTTTTCTACCATGAATCTGTAAATGGGGTCACAGTATATATCTGATAATGCTTGGTGTCTTGAAAAGTAGCATTCATGTAATTCATTTATAACTACTGTCTCTGTTAGAGGCGCGTGTTGTTGTGTATTAATCATACAAATTCACACATGCCCTTTATGGAGGATGAGATGGATGTGAGAGGGATTTAATAACCCTGAGTGCCAGCAACTCAAGTTCTACTTGGAAAAAAATGTATCATATTGTTACAAGTAACATCATATTTAATGTTTGAAAGTTGTTTTTATTTATATCCTACAAAATTAGAGAAATGATTCTATACAAATAATTGTCTGCCTTTGAAATGTTCTGCTCATTTTTTAGCTTCAAAGAGAAATCATCGTATTCAACAATTTGAAATTTCGTTATCTATGCAGGTCTCTGGTATTATAATACGGAAATTTATACATATAACAAAACTGTAAAGTTGGCGCCTCTGTACATTGAAGATATTTGCAAAAAATATATAATTCGGGGGGATGTATGATGAGTAATAGAAAACATCAAGATGTTTTTTTGGAATTTTTGTCTGTCTTTGTTTGTGCACACATCACATAAAAACTACTGAACTAATTTTAATGGGGTTTTCACAGATGTATTTATCCGAGTTTGAGGTAACAAACTGTAGCCTTTGTTTCATCACAGTGAGCCATGGGAAGAGAAGATGGTGCTTTACATTTTTAAATATGTGCTTATGAGTGTATCAACTGTAATCTACTTAATAAACATGATCTCACACCTTCATTCCGCGCACACATCATGGTAACGAGTAACATTTTTTGTTAATACCAAAACTCAA
>QMIH01001389.1:73747-83747 GCA_003987875.1 Clarias batrachus | reverse complement strand
AATTTTTTTTTATGAATTTCTTTTTTTGTTTGTTTTAAGTTTTCAGTTTGAGTATGCATTCACCTGTGCTGTGATAAGGTGAATTAATGAAATTAAAAAAGAATATTTTACATAATAAAACCAGCTACATTGCTTAAAAGTTACAAAATATCTACACATCTATTTTTTCTTATTATGAGAAGCATAAAGCATACAAGACTACGTTAAATTAAATATAAAAATATAACTGATTTATGCACATGTTCTCTGTTAACTTGTGATAGAAATATTCAACAGCATGTAGCTGAAGTGTTTCTAATGCACTTTGTTGTCTTGCCACTCAAGTAATTAAGGAAGTAAACAGCCAGGACCACAACTAAACAGTGTATTCCTGAGAGAATGTTCCACAGGGTCTGGTTACCATGGTGATAATTAAGGGAACATGGAGTTGAGGCTGATGGCATACGTAAAAGCAAGAAAAAGAAAAAAAAACGGGAAGTAGTAATCCAATTAAAACTGTACATGCAATAGAAATAAGAAAAGTGTGAAAGGATACTGTAAAGATAAACTGCTTCACAATATTTCACAGAACCATTACTGTAGTGTTAATAGAAGCAGAAAAATCTTCAGGAAAAACTTCTACTAGCAAGGTTGTGGACTGGAGAATGACAATGAGAAGGTAACAAGGTAAAATTACTAGTATGAATACACTGTTTATAGTAATTTTAATCTGCTCCGATCACCTGAAGCAAAATAGATAAGTAAGAATGCATTATGACTAACTTGCTATACAGTCTTAAGGTAACAGCTTACATATGACTATGGCTTAAGACTAATGGAAATATCATCTTTTGCAATTATAAATAAAATTAAATTAAATAAATTAACATATAAATTGTTAGCTCACCATTGTTATTATTATTTTTAACCTGGGTAATAGATAAATGAGATCATTTTATGTATGGTTAAAACTAGTTTATAGTGCCATAGTTATTATTTAAAAAATACATAACTTCATACAGTTTGTATACTTAAGCAGTGATAAAGATTTTCTGTCTGAGGGATAGAATTTCTGTCTGTCTGTCTGTCTGTCTGTCTGTCTGTCTGTCTGTCTGTCTGTCTGTTTGTTTGTAAGTGGAGAGAGCTTTCTAGCCAGATAATACAGAATGGATCAGGAGGACTCCCTCTTTATGCGTGAAAGAAAATTACAAGTCTGGTCTAGCTGTAAATATTATTATTAGTTGTAGTAGTATTAGTATTATTAGTATTAGTATTAGTAGTATTACTATTAGTAGTAGTAGTAGTACTAGTAGTAGTAATTTCAAATTCAGATTTATTTGTCACGTACTCAACCATACACAGTATGATATGCAGTGAAATGTTTAGTAGTATAATAGTAGTAGTATTGATTTTGACTTTAATGAAAGTAGGAAGAATATTTAAGAATTTAAATATTGTTTGCTGATCAGAAAATCATGAGCGTATTTCTTTGTATAATTAACACAAATAATGACAACAGCAGAATGTTTTTGCATTATTACTTTGATAAAAGCAGTAAAGTTTAGAGCCCTTCCCAGACAATACTTAGTAAAAGTAAATACTCTTAAACAAACAACTAAAAAATTTTATACAGCGACATTGTAAGCACCTTTAAACACATCATGTTGAAAATGTTCTAGGAAGGTTTGATATAACCAGAATATAACCAGATGTTCCTGGAACCATTTAGAAATGTGCAAAAGTTTGTAGCTGGACAGCAGCAGTTTATTGCATCCATCTTTTTTATTTTGATCTCTGCCCGGTTACTGTGGCACTTCTGTTTGACGATTAGATTCTGTTTAATAAAACCAGAAGGCTGCTTTAGACTCTTTTTCCTCTCACATCTCTCGCCTGACTAATCCAACATGTGTTAGGAATTTTGCCTCTTTTTTTCTYGCTCTGTGTGTATTGCRCATTTATGTTAGTGGCCGCCTGCCTCAGTAGATCTGATACTTTAATGGACTGTCTTTAACTGTCTGCATTTGCAGCCAAAGCTGCACTCTGATATGCGTTAAAGGTTAACYCATATTCAAGATGTATAACGGCTTTACCATACTCCATATTACATTTGCTGTTTTATATGACCATGACCATGAGGCTATTTCTGAGCTGGAAAAAAAAAAAAACACTAAAAGTGAAAAGGCTTCATTAGTATTGTTGGATACAGTACATGCAACCCATTTTCCCTTATGTGTGAAGAAAAGAGGTTGTTTAACAGGAACATAGTCATGAACCCTATACTTTTGTCCTATACAAATATGCGTAGAAACATTTTGCAAATTAATGAAGAAAAGAATTTGCCAGAAATATATTACTTTACACCTACAATGCTGTAGTACATGTTTTATCAGGTCTAAAATAATGTGAGAAATGGTGCCTGTAAACACAAGAAGAAACAAAGGTAAGAACTAAAACAGGTGCTATTTTTAAGTCCAAGTGTTCAGTTGTGTTTCAAGAATCATCAATGCTCTGAAGAGAAATTCATTAACGCTCCAAACTGTGTAAATTTKTACCTATGCGAAATCAAAATGTTTATTTAGATAAAAGAAAACAACATATATATCAGATTTTAGGTAGTGAAGAAATTCTGGGAAATCCTGTTTCTTTTATGAATTGTCTATTACTGCATACTGCATAAATTACACTTCTTTTATTAGTCAAAGCTCTGAGAGGTCGAACTGATGTATAGACCTTGGACACAGTATAAACATGGAAGGTTTTTAATGCTTCAACTTGACCTAGGGTTTTCAATCAGGACAGATATACAAAAGACAATGTAAGACTAGATGTTGCATATCAGTAGCACTATGCATATATAATGCGCTATAAAACCTTTCTGAAACCTGAATGCTCAAAATGCTAGGCTGGGTGACCCGTATTAGAAAGAAATCCTAGAAAGACTTAATAGTAGAGGAAGGAACTGAGGTAGACACTTTGAATTACAGGACTGTTCCTCTTTGAATGTGTTCATGTAAATGACCATACTTATGCACAGTAGCAATGCTCTGTGCTTAAACACAGGGCTGCAGGCAAGAGCTTAGGTACAAATCATTTTCAATTTCTATTAAATTAGTATTTTATGTGCTTTGTTATGGTGTGGACACATCTTTACTTGGTACTGGTACTGTACTTTACTTGCATATTTACTGTATTCACCTCCTCGTGCCTTTGTCACCTTTTGTCCGCAACCCTCTATTAATACCATTATTTATTTATTTATTTATTTATTTTTAAGCAACGCAATGGACATAATTAAATATTTTTAATTGTGAATTGTGCGTCAGTGGGAAAAATTGGATAGAATTCAATCCCTTACTGTGACACAACTGCCTTGGTCTTTAGATGCATCCTGACCAGCTGGATATTCTGTCTTGACAGGTGGCCTGTCAGATTGCTGCAGCCATGACAACATCAGCTGGACACGACACATGAYGCCTGAGCTCAGCTGAAGCTGTCCCTCCTCCTCCGGCCATCCTCTCTGAGGAAAAAAAGATGAGTGTCACTRGATGTCRGTCCCTCAACCTTTTGGCCGTCATCTTGCTCCTATTTTCCTCTGCAGGTAAGACTAATAGATCAGTGTCTGAGTTTATGAGCTTGCTACATATGGTAGCACAGGCTGTTTTTCACTCCAGAATAATTGATACTGTGCGTTAGAATAAAAAAAGTGTGTATAAAGTAAATGAGAGACTACTCAAACTAATATGTACTGTATTTGAACCATTATACAACATATTTACCATTTGTGGAATGTAAAAAGTTAAATTTCACACAAATGTAGCAATAACAATTGGCACCTTTAAATAATATTCAAAATAAATGCAATTAAATAGCAAAAAAATGCAACAAATTATGATCCATGAGGGGGAAAAGCATTATACTGTATACATACATATGACGTATAACGTTGTACAGTACATACAGTACAGTATGTAAACGTTCTATTTGATGCAAAAGCAAACTAACAAAAACACTGTATAATACAACAAATGCCCAAGAGACGTTCCATTGTATAGTGAACTTTTAACATTTTTGAATGTTTAAAAAAGATACAACAAAGGTGTTAATTCAGTGCCCATTCCTATTCCATATTTATACCAAGAATTCAGGAAAGCTGCATTAGGCTRATGTCTGGTATTACTATACAAATGCAGCTACAAAGTTATTGAACATGGAAAAAAAAATGGATTGAATCCATTTTTCTTCATGATAGCTTGTGTCTCTCAGTGTCTCACTGACATTTGTGTCTTGGAGCAAACCAAAGCTTTGTCTGAATTTTTATACCTCATGGTACTATCTACTTGCAAACATTTTTTTCTTTGTCCATCAATGCGATTGATCTTAATAAGCAAAGCCTGAACACGACAAAGTTCATTCAAGAATGGACGGAAACAGGAATGCCTTCCTTATTCAAACCTTATTCAGTGCTTGTTTTTAAAAGCACATTGTTTATTACACATGACAGAAATAGACTAAACCTTATTCAACCATTTACAAYGAATTATTAATATCTATTTTTTATGCTGCTTTTCCCATGTTGCCTTTCTTTTGTGATAAATGTTTTTGACATGGACAGAAGTAGGGACTATGTTTTAAATCCAGGTCAGTTTCTAAATTATACAGCAGGTTTGTTTGAGGTTCTTAAAAAAATAAAAAATAAATAAAAAGTCAAATGAACAGATAAGGGGATAGTCAAATGAACAAACAGTATAAACAGCCTTGTCTTCTTTATATATTTTCCCTGATATAGCTAAGGTGCAGCACGAGTAGGCACATACAAGACTTTCATATTAGTGGTAATTAGATAAAAGAAGATGAAAATTTGGACACATGTTTTTCTGCCTAGATGTGAAATTTTGTGGTTGGTTTAAAAGCGTGCATGTTGGAAGGCAGGGCTTATTTATACTACTGGAGGTAGACAAGTTTTAAAATTTATGATGAAAAACAGGTCCAAATAAGGAGCTCAAGCAAACAAATTAGAATTAAATTGGGTAGAATCCGGAAAAAAAGAAGAAAAGGAGAATCAGTAAGTTGACCAAACACTATGCGTCTAAATGCACAATGACTGATTCAAATAAACCTACGTTATGATGATGTGATGTGATTGATGAAGCATACTGTAACATTACTCTTAAATGTGACCTTTTATGCAAATTCTCTTTTTTTTTACTATTTCTAGTGATTCAGATGGCTGTGTGTACTCCCTCCCATGTGGGGAAAAAAAATTGAGAGAAAAATAGTTAAAAAAAAAAAAATCTTTTTCCTTTTTTTTTCAAACAAGCCAATTAGATTTTCCTGCTCTCTAGTGTGGTGGGGCTCGGCAGCACATTTACATAGACACTGAAATGGCATGTTCAGAGCAGGAAAATGCATTATCTGGATATTTTAGCTGGAGCATTAACAGACACACTTTGAAGCAAGCTGTGAGGCTTGTGTTAACTTATTAAAGGAATGCTACAACATGGTCCTTTTAAATTCYGTTTTCTGTTCTGCAGCTCTCTCGGCTCATTTCCGGGTGTGTGAACCCTACACTGACCATAAGGGCCGGTATCATTTTGGATTCCACTGTCCTCGTCTGTCAGACAACAAGACCTATATGTTCTGTTGTCACCACAACAACACTGCCTTCAAGTACTGCTGCAATGACACTGAGTTTCAAACCATCATGCAGGTCAACCTCACAACCACTCTGGATGGGTTTTCTCACAAGTAAGTCAATTAATGTGCTTCTATACTGCATTTGCTTCTCAATAGCCACTTAAGCTTGATCGTTTCGTTGAAAGCAGCTAATAGACTTGATCTGCTTGTGAGAATTTCTGTGTAGAAATGTTATGATTTTTTTATTATATATTTTTTGTTATTTTCTGTCTTCTTTTTTTTTTACTCATTACCCAAACATGATTTTTTAATATATATATTAGTATAAGCTAACATGGAATAGCACATTTTCATTGACATTAAACTGTGTCTATCATGTTGGTTGACCACATACCACTGTTATGTTGTTCCCACTGTGAAGACAGCAAATAGCGAAGCTTCCAGATGGATGGTGGAGCCAGTAACTGACATTTAGATAGCATGAGGCATAGATAGAGGGATTATCAGCCTGGCACCAACCCGTGCAGCCCACTCAGATCGAAAAAGCAAGATTATGTGATAAATCTGGACCTCAAAAGAGTCTGATATTTTTTGCTGCATCTTGGAACAACATCTCATTTCCTACGCAGACCTTGCTGTTGAAATGAAGATGTAGATTTCCTGAGATGAACAATGTCAAGTCCGAGTCAAATCTGCATTTTTAAAACGCTGAATTAATTTATGCGGCTCTCATGCGCTCCTTCGCCTTTAACCTAATGAAGTTATTATCACAGTTTAGAAAGGCTAGGAGCTGTACTGTGTCTCCCACACAGTATGTCTCCTTTTACTAATGGTCACGCCAGACTGTGCTCACCTACTATACTCTCAGGCATTATTGTGTAAGAAAAGGAAACCTGGTGAGAAGCCATTTTATTCACATTTGCGGTCAGCAGGACATAGCCAGTGATATTTATCAGTGCCCTTAGGTTATAAAAAAAAAGACCACATCCACTCACACTCAGCTCAGCAGTGGATACTTTTTGACAAAGCAAGCTGTTGCATAGCAATCCAGTAATGAGAATAGAGAAAAAGGTGTTTTTGTTCACAGATTGGTGTGGAATTGAATAAATATTTCAAGRAAGTTAACCTGAATGCACATAAAAGACAGAATTGTTTTAAAATTACTTTGTGAAAGGGCTTGCTTTTACAGCTACCATAATTTTCATCCTTTTGTATTTCACCTTGTCTGACCAAGTAATTGGATTCCCKGTGCATAAAATCTTTTTCACTTTTGCACTTTTAATTTGTTCAAAAATAACCATCGGCTATACACAGTGTTTAAAAAATATAAGGGGATGTTAAGTTGATTTAAATTCAAGTAGGCAATCATTCTGCCATTAACATGAGAAGCAAAATKATTTGTATCAAATCTTACATCTGCTTAAATATAACAGGATGCCTTATTCATCAGTTCATTTATCTTCAGTATCTGCTATAATCTGGTTGCGGTGGTGCTGGAGCCAAGGTCTGCTCCAGAAGCCCAGGAGAAGAAGCAGAAACATACGCTTTATAGCGCTATAATGATAACTTTTATACTATACTATTCTACTTGTCCAACATTATAACCAGTTGCAGGCCCTAAAGTTCCTGGTTTGCTACCATTACCGAATCAACTGTTCTTACCTGATGTCCTCTGTGCTTTATTTCAGTAACTACACAGCACTAGTTGGAGTGTGGATCTATGGCTTTTTCATCATGGTGCTGCTGGCACTGGATTTCCTCTACTATTCAGCCATAAACTATGAAATGTTCAGGGTGTACCTGGAGAAGTGGGGGCTTGGGGGACGCTGGTTGAAGCAGGCTCGCAATCAGTGGCAACGGCCTGAGCAAGAGGAGAATCAGGGGCAGCTTTCTCATCCTGGAGCTCTGTCAGGATTATCCCACTACCAACAACCACAATATCAATCCCAGCCCAGACACAGCCTGAAGCCAGAAGCCCAGAGTCCGACACACACTGCACACAACACATCAATCGCCTGGTGAGTGCAAAACTGTTCTGTATACAAGCTTTAAGGTCGCTGATGTGTATTTTATTGTATTGCAATGAGAATCTTGCATTGCAATTCTTGTTTTGTTTTTTTGTTGTTGAAAAAATAAGCTTTTTTGGGGGTGAACAATTTGAGTTCTTGATGCTTCTTTTCTATTGTAACCATAGATAACTCATCAGATAAGTTTTACGTTATTTATTTAACAAATTGTTGTAGTGACAGGCATTCTGTCTGGAGAAAGGTCACCTCAGAGTGATATATAACGGGTCCTTCATCTTCTGTAATTCATACACTTACTGGAGCTCTGTGATAAATTATCAGATTTCTTTACTCAAGTAAGAACACCCAAATCCACAGTCGGACAGAAATAAACAATAATGAACACACAGGTAAAGAAACATGCTCATGTGGCATGATAACATGTTTAAATGATTATATACAGATGAAGCCCATCCTTAAACACACACACACACACACACACACACACACACACACACACACACACACACACACAGCTGGGTATATACAAACAGTTTTGTAACTGAGCCTCCAATAACGAAAGTGGACTCCATATGAACTTAAACACCTCTCCTGTTATATTGAACTTGCAGCCACCCAACACCCCGTATGACTGCAAATCGATTCCTGCTATCCTTTTGGCACCGAAATGAGGATGGGTTCCTTTTGTATCTGAKTCCTCTCAAGGTTTCTTCATAATGCCATCTCAGGACATTTGTCCTTGCCACCATCGCCCTCAGCTTGCTCATCAGGGACAAACTGATCATTTTGATTTATACATATTTTCTCACACATTTCATACTAATTTCTAATTTAAAAAATCTGTTAAGTTCATGATAACAATGACCCTATAAAAAATGCATTCTATTATATTATTTTGTAACAAATTGTGATTTTGTTCATTTAGGCCCATGGCCAATTTAGAATCTGATGCCGATGCTGTCATGCAGGGAATCAAGGACACCTGCTTTTGCCTCTTTATAAGGTGCTTGGTTGCTTCACTCATGAGCACATTAATTCTGTTGTTTGTTTGAGAGTGAGTCCATACCGCTCTGTAAGTGAGAATATTTTATATTTTGAGATTTATTTTACAAAAGCACTCAGCTTCGCCCCATACTTCACTTACGAATATCACATCAACAACGTGGCATCGGCAAACTGTCCTGGTATGTGGTTCGCATTCTTCCCTGGCCTGTATTGCTTTCTATCCTGTAGATGCCTGCCACTTACTCCAGTTCTATAACTTTCCAGGTTCTTACACCACATCCCCAAAGCCATTCTTCTTTCTGAAACCTGATCAGTAGAGTGAGTCTACCAGCTGTGCAAAAAAAGTGGCGCCATGAATGAACTAAATGTGATAGATGGAATATTTGGTAATGTTAGTGCCAAGAAAAAGGAGGTTTACAGTCTGTTATAGCCATTTCAGTTCTTCCAGCAGTTATGAATTAATATGATAAAGTGTTGGTGACAGCTACCGAAGTAGAGTAGGAGGCTAATGATGCATTTTAAAAATGAACCTTTTGTAGTGTTTTTGTTTTTATAAATGTTTCTTAGGATCTTCAACAATCTTTATAAATAGAGCCAAGACCATCAAGCATACGTTTTACTGCTTCATGATAAAGAAGAATTCGTTCACAGCATATACTCAAATCAAGAACAATCTTGAGGAGATGGACATGTTATTGTCAAAGTCTATAGTCAAGAGTAAATGTCAAGTAAATACAAATGCTCCTCAACAAGGTGCAAACCACTGGTTTTGCTCAAGTACAGAAAGGCCAGATTAGACTCTGCCAGATTCTTTGCACTGATGGAACCAAAATTAACTTGGACAGGAATAAAGGAAAGAGAAAAATAAAGAAACCAAAAGGAACAGCTCATGAGCCAAAGCATACCACATCATCTGTTAAACATGGTTGMGGCAGTGTTATGGCTGCCAATGGAAGTGACAGAGTCTAGTATGTATTGATGACCTGACTGGTGATAAAAGTAGCAGGATGAATTATGAAGCATCTAGGGCTATACTGTCTGCTAAGATACAACCAAATGCTGCAAAATTTATATGATGTTGCTTCACATGTATAGATGGATATGTTTTAGATATGAACCAAAACATCCAGTTAAAGCTATCCAAAGCAATGAGATGGGATATTTTTCACTGGCCAAGTCAGTCACATGACCTTCACTTATTTGAAGGCAGCTGCATAAAAGGGCTGGCAAAGCATCTCGCTAGAGGAAAATCGTCTCGGGTTACTTGACTGTAACCSTGTTCCCTGATAAAGCGGGAACGAGATGCTGCGTGAAAACGCTATGAGAACATCTCTTTGTTGCCCGGTTGTGAAGCC
>QMIH01001389.1:55362-69456 GCA_003987875.1 Clarias batrachus | reverse complement strand
AGCACGCGAGCCCCAGGAATGCGCCGCGAAGCACCTTAATAGGGAGAAGATCACAATACTCACATTCTCCCTGAAGCCCGAGGCGAGCGTGTTCTTCCCCCAAGCACTCGAGACAAAACTCGTGAAGATCGCCCTCCAAAAGAGATCTATCGCATGGAAGCACGCATCTCTTAAGCAACTCCGCCATATCGGTGAGTTAATGCTGTTATTTTTATTTCGCTTTCGTTACGGCTTGTACGTGCACACGCAAACACAAAGCGGTCCTGAAGACAAAAAGATCTGAGGATGTTTCCGGTTCAGTCCTATTTATAACCTGCAGGTGCACCTTATTCGGTGATGTCATGCCTGGCACAGGTTATAAGCCGAAGGTATTCGGCGGGTTTGACATGCACTGGCTTCACAACCGGGCAACAAAGAGATGTTCCCATAGCGTTTTCACGCAGCATTGAGTGTAGCTTTTGAAAGGGAACAGCATTTGGTCATGACCATGGGTTCCAGACTTCAGGCACTGCAAAGGATTTTTATCCAAATATTAAARAAAATCTTTATTTTGTAGCTATGTTAGGTTGTTCCATTATTTAGGAGCTTGCCATAATGTGTGTGAGTGTGTGTATGAAAAAGSCTGTAATTACTGAATCGTTAACCCCACATCTTTGTCATGATTTTGCTCACATCATGAGTGTTTCATTTTAAATTCAATGTGGTCCTGTACAGAGGTCAAATGGCAAAATGTTTTGTTGTTTCAAAATGTATGAACCTGACTGTATATAATGGGATGGAAAAACAAAATATGAATTTGAATATAATACGAATAAAATTATAGTATAGTATATACTTTAACCTCCCAAAAGTATTTGGCAAAAGTATTCCCAAAATTATTCATTCACTCATCCAAACCATTGAATTCAGGTGTTCCAATCACTTTCCAAAAATAATGCACAGATGTYGCCAACTTTCTAGAGTCAATACCTACAGACCTCCAAACTTCATGTGGCTTTCAGATTAGCTCAAGAAYAGTGTGTGTGTAGAGAGCTTCATAGAATGTATTTTCATGGCCGAGCAGCTGCATCCAAGCCTTACATCACCAAGGGCAATGCAAAGCATCAGATGCAGTAGTGTAAAAGATGCCACCACTGAACTCTAGAGCAGTGGAGACGTGTTCTCTRGAGTGACAAATCATGCTTCTCTGTCTGGCAATCCAATGAATAAGTCTGGGATTGGCGGTTGCTTGGAGAACAGTACTTGTTTGACTGCATTGTGGCAAGTGTAAAGATTGGTGGAGTGGAGATTAAGATGTGGGGTTGTTTTTGGGATTGTAGTTGGGCTTGGCCCCTTAAGGAACTCTTAATGCTTCAGCATACCAAGACATTTCATACAATTTCATGCTCCCAACAGTTTGGGTGATATCCCCTTTCTTTTCCAACATTTCCAACAACATCCAGTGCTCAAAGCAAAGTCCATAAAGACATGGATTAGCAAGTTTGGTGTGGAAGAATTTGAGTGACCTGCACATATATGTGCACCTGTCTTAATAAAGTAAATAGAGTAAATTTATACTAAATTTACAGTATCAATGGCACATTACAAATTTTGTTATATGCTTATCATGTCTGCATTTTTATGTAAAAAATCAATACTTCCAAACATACAAATTATAAATAAATAAGTAAATAAGATTGTGTCAAATCTACTAGAAGAAATCTTTTAAAACATTCTATCTGTATCTAACACTACTGATTATTTTCAAGTAATGAGGTTTCACACCAAATACTGTCTTTATTTTATTACATTTGAGTGCTCCTTATAGAATTAGAAATGTTTTCAAAGGCATCTTTGCACRGTACATTTGCACAGTACTATACAGTAAATACTTATAAGGATTCTCAAAATTCCTGACCTTTCATGCAGCTCTCTTAGCTCAAACCTGGATAATTCAAATTCCTTTCATTCAATGCAGTTTCTGAATCAATCTTTTTTTCTTAGTTTGAAGAAGCCTTTCACAGAGGTCTATGACATCCATCTCTCAGGCAGCTGTTATTGTTACCTTGCAAGAACAGGGCAGGGATTGCAGAAACAATTCATTTTTCTGACTGTTCTTCATAGACACAATGCATATGTCAGCATACTGCATTGAATTAAATTGTCTGCTTGAGGTCACTGGAGACAGTCTAATCTGTTCCTCAGGGTCCATTAAGGGAATTAATAGAACTGGCTCCAGTCCTGAAGAAAACATCTGAGGGTCAAAGCTTGTAAGATAGGTCACTGTTATTTTATTGGTTGTGATGTACTTGGGAATTGAAGCAAGCTGAATATTTTAAGCCAATTTTATGTCTCTGTATAGGAGTGCTTTGAGCCATTTCCCCCCTGGTATGGGTATGGTATGAATATTGTGCCATTTGGATAACAAGCGGCAACCCCTGGGAATGCTATCAAACAGACAGAATTATTCCCCTGTTTATTGGTTGCCTTGTGTTCTATCAACATACTGCATGTTTGAAGTACAATTAACAGTCACTGTATAAAAACATCACATACAGGTGTTAGACAATGAAACTGAAACTCTGGCCAATTCAGTGTTGGAGGTTTCATGGCTAAATCTRACCAGCCTGGTGGCCAATCTTCATTGATTGCACATTCCACCAGTAAGAGTAGAGTGTAAAGGTTTAATTAGCAGAGTAATAGCACAGTTTTGCTCAAAATATTGCAATGCACACAACATTATGGGTGACACATTAGAGCTCAAAAGAAGGCAAATTGTTGGTGCGAGTCTCGCTGGCGTATCTGTGACCAAGACAGCAAGTCTTTGTGATGTATCAAGAGCCACGGTATCCAGGGTAATGTCAGCATACCACCATGAAGGATGAACCACACCCACCAGGAGTAACTGTGGACTCAAGAGGAAGCTGTCTGAAAGGGATGTCTGGGTGCTAACCCGGATTGTATCCAAAAAACCTAAAATCACAGCTGCCCAACTCACTGCAGAATTAAATGTGCACCTCAACTCTCCTGTTTCCACCAAAACTGTTTGTCGTGAGCTCCACAGGGTCAATGTACATGGCCGGGCTGCTATAGCCAAACCTTTTGTCACTCRTGCCAATGCCAAACGTTGGCTTCAATGGTGCCAGCAGTGAAAATCTTGGGCTGTGGACAATGTGAAACATGTATTTTTCACTGTCTTTGCCACATCTGGGAGAGTTACGTACCACCAAGACTGTTGCATTCCCAGAGTGAAACATCAGTGATAATTTGAGCTGCAATATGGCATTCCCTTGGCCCAATATTGTGCTAGATGGGCGCGTCGCTGCCAAAGACTACYGAACCGTTCTGGAGGACCATGTGCACCCAATGGTTCAAACATTGTATCCTGAAGGCCTTATTTATCAGGATGATAATGCACTAATACACACAGCAGGACTGGTGACAGGTGGTTTGATGAACATGAAAACAGACAACCCAAAACACACAGAATATGACAACCACTTAGGCATATTATATGAGACCACCAAAGACTCTTATGAATGCTAGATGCGTATATAACTGTGGTTCCATTAACGGCCACCTGGATACCTCCTTGTTGTCATGTGCATGCATGTTGAGACCTTGCARGAAAGTCACATTGTGACGCATGATGCAGCAGTTTCAATAAATACCTCTTTTATCCCATCATCTATCCCTGGAACCATCACACATATGTTTTTTTCCTGTTCTGACTGATAAGTAACCATGAATTATATACATAACAAGCATACCTAACATTTAGTTTAAACATGGTAAAAATACATGGGTTACATACTGTATATCATGGAATGATACTGACCCAAGGAATGAGAGTAAGTGTTCAAAAGTGACAGCTACACTTGCACCACAACTGATTGTTAACATGGAGAAAGTGCTGGGTGATGCCAAGAAGAAAGATTTGTCTGTCTCTAAATAAGCCCACTCCTCATACAGCAAAAAGTCATAGACCATGTCATCTTGTACAGACCATGATAATGAGCCCAACATGTTTTTCTTCCATTGAAATTCAGTATTTAATTTGGGACACCGTGCCACTCTTCAGAACATCCAGTGATTCCAGGAGTGCTTGCGCTCTTGCGTACTAACCAGTAGATTGAGGGTTCAAGCCGCAGCTTCTTTCTCTAGTAGAACCGTCATGACTGACCATGCACTCTGACCTGAAACTCCTAACGAGCCTAAATGAATTAAGAAATTATTTCACTTTCCAGTTATATTAGTGTTCCTTTCATATTAAGTATATATTTGTTATGTAAAAAAAGAAATAAAGGAAGAAAAATTATTGCTTGATGTGTCTGCTGCACCTCAACACACTTAGCACCTGGCTCCCAAGAGAGGGACAAAGACGGATGATGTGTCTGAAGTTCTCCCTAGTTTATTCAAAGGATAGACAAAGTTATTCAGGCACATGCCTTGTGTCATGTACATCTGTTAACAAGATACAAAGGTAATTAGCATGTTCCAGGTAGAACAAAGAGAATTAGTCATATGAAGACTCTGAGATAGACAGATGATAGGAACCACACTGACATGTTCCAATTAGACAAAAGGATTCCAGCAAGCCATAGGAAGGATTACCCTATAAGGAATGTACAGCAAGGGGGAAGTGTTATGGACATATGGCATAGAATAAAGAGAGATGTAAGAGAAACAGGCATGGGAAAGTTCACACAATGTCAGAAGACCTTACAATATTATAGATAATGAGGACAAAGTCTATTTGGTTTAATGTCATGTGGCTCATCCTCTGTCTCTTGGGCTTGTTATCTCACTCCCCACATTCACAGTCTCYTCCTGACTTACTGACTGCTAGAACTGAGAAAACAAGGTTTCAGAAGGTCTGTTTGCATTTCCTCCCATTGTTGACTATCGTAAATTCTCAAAAAAKTGATATTTACAGTATTAGTTGAAAAACTGTTGAATTTATGGAATTATTATGGAATTTATGGGAAAGTATGGAATTCAAATATTTGTGATTGTGAAATTATTATACAAAAGAAAATGYCATTAGCCAATGACAATCATGAAATAAGTAAAACGTCTACAAGATACAATAGACAWTTACTTTTTAATMTTTTCTAATATATACTAATATACTAAGAGAAATATTAGTTGAATTTGCATAAATTCCAGATTTATATTTGTTAGATTATTTTTTTAAATGTTATGTTCTGTACAATTCCTGGACACATGACTGTTCCATTTTACACCAGTCAAAGTCTGGCTTTAAATAAATAACAATTTCTTCTGGTCTTTATTTTTAGAAAGCCACACCATATTGCTTGCAACATGCTACACTCATGGACACACTTCTTTGAATTACTGTAATCAATCATTCATGTTTTTTAGCTCAAAAATGTAGCCACGGCACTGGCTAAGGCTTTCTCAGCTTCTTGTTGTGCTTGTGAGTTGTTACTGAATGTGACTACCAAGCTGTTTAGACTGCTGTGTTTAGGCCAGATTCAACTCTGTACCAGGGTCTGAAACTGTCAGCTAGGCTCACCATGTCAGCATTATTTGCCTTCAGACAAGCCAGTGATGTTAAAAAGGGGAAACTGACTGTAGCGGACACTYTGGGGCATTCTGCTAAAAAATGCTTGTAGTAYAGTATACAGTAAATAAACACCAAGATGGAAGAGAAGGAAAAGAGACTATTTTATCTCTGGGTGACAGAATACCTGTAGCAGAAAAATACTCTGCCACATGGCTTTCCGTTGTGAGTCAAAGTCATGTTTTATGTGTTATTTGCCACAAACACACCATCCATCACAGGTGCTGTAAAGTCAAGGTTGAATCAGAGACCTTAAGAGGGGGACGGTATATTGATCCGTCCATTCAAGATGTCATCACTAAGAGATGATTGGCCACAATGACCTATGACTGCCACTGACCCATCCACGGAAAATAATACAATAAAAAGAAAAAGGCATTTAATGGGTGAACTTATCGTCATGAACTAGATCATGGTGCAGGTGAACATTCTGCACCATTGCAGGTAATGAAAATCGTTCAGGCATTCCACTGGGTCTAGGATGGTAGCAATAAATACTGTCTAATCACAAGAGTACAAAGAAACACTTTGATGTTGAGAAAACAAGATTTTGCATATGTTGCTTTGTAAATAAGCTAGAAAGCCAACAGAAGAGCAGTTGGGCTGTAGGCCTTGGCAGTGTCTCTACAGACCATTGCAGGGCATGCATGTTAACGTTTGCATCCCAACTGARGACAGAATGCCAAATGGTCTGGCTTAAGTTACAGACATCTAAGAGCCCACTGGGATTCTGCACTAAGCTGAGGAAACTCTATCTGGCTGCGCTGTAGTAGTTGGGGCAGTCAGAACTTGGGGCATGCCATCATTTTAGCTAAAAATACACCATAAATGAAAACAGACAGAACGAGGCAGTGGGAGAGCTCCTTCTGGACATAATTATTTCAGTAGCTGTGTAATGCATCTTTTCCTACTGTTGGGAAAATGATCATGGTTGTCTGTAGATTTTGATGTCATGACCTTTATAAAAAAAAACTTCTTGGCTGACTTGGAAAAGATTTCATGCTCTGAAACAAAATGAGACTACAGAATATCAGAGTAAGCTATAAATGAACTTAAGTATTGATGGTCTGTTTGCATTTCCTCCCATTATTGTTGGTTTCAGAGGGTCAGATAAAGCAATGCTTACTGATAATGATGTTTGATGTTAATTATAATTAGAAGAAATGTACAATTTAAAATATAAATACTATTTAATAGGTATAAATTCTATATAAACACTATACATTGGGAGCAGTGGTGGCTGAGTCAGATGAAGGTATCGGTTACTGATTGGGGGATTGGATGGTCGAGCCTTGCCACCACCAGTTCGGATACTATTGGATTCTTAAACTTATGCCTATACAACTTAGCCACTGGTGCCAAACCTGGGTAGAAAAAAGTGGAAAAGAGAGGGTTGTGACAGGAATGGCATCTTGYGTAAAACCCATGCCAGGTCTTGCGGATCAAATGATCCAATGTGATGACTTGCAGGATAAAAAGGGCCAAGCCAAAGAAAAAAATAACTTAAAACTGCATAGTAAAAATATCTTCCTACATGCTGACACAAAAGCATGATAGAATATTATTAGGCCAGGGTTAAGGTCTTATCCAGCAGAATCATCATAACTGACAAAGACAGCCTTTATCAAATATTCATCACATACACAGTCCCTGCATTGTATTGAAGAATACAGTAAGAATATGTAAGAATAATATATACTTAAAGTAGCACAGCATGCTGACTTTTCAGTAACACAGTGTGTTGAATGAATCTCATGGAAGCACAATAACTGATGTTTAAAATCGTAGTTTTTCCATATTATTATCCTAACTATCGAAGATATTATGACTAGCACATAATGTAACAAGCTTATTGTGCATGACAATTACTCTTAGCATCTTTACTCATTATGGAAGAGTTCATGTGATTCTTGGAATCTTTGTGACTGTTCCTTCTGAAAAAATTTTTTGGACTAACTCTGCATTTTCTTATTCTTGTGGTAGTATCTTTTAAATGTCTTTCGGCCTTAAATGTGGATATAGTTGACCTCTAAAATATTTAACACATAAAATTAGGATCATAAGGACCATAAATACCGTTTAGAGTAAACCTTTAAAGATGTACATTACATACACAGCCACTGCAACAAGTAATGGTMTATTTGATTACCCATTTTCTGACAGTCTGCCAGTAGTTAATTGAATAATAAAACATATCCCTACAGTGTGCTGTAACTGATAATCATAATCTCATTTACTTTATAAATGCTAATGTTTCCAGGGACGTGACTTGAGGGGCAGATTGAGTGTACTTCAGCTGCCTACAATAATGCTTATTAAATTTATGCTTAAGCACTCTCCTTCTTGACTGAGATCTGGCTGGGAACCAATTTACCTGTATATTAGTGCTGCCCTAAAACACATGAAACCACACGGTCACTATGTTTCTTACCTTCCTTTTCTGACTGATGCTTATATTATGTTGCAAAGCAGTTGAACTTATTCATAAGAAAGCATCAACTGCCCTCTTTTGTATGCATGAACTTACAGATATCCATTTTCATTTGATAAGATTACAGTAGGTTTCATCCTCCAAAAGAGTCATATAGTTAAAGTAGATGAAAAAAACTTACTAGAAAGAGTATATGCACAAAAAAGGGATCTACAGAGAAGATGGGATTTTAATGCAGTGAACAGATGCAAAGAAATTTGCACATAAGACAAATGAAATGAAATGGAAGAGTAAAGGCGGAAATTAATGGTTATCGGTTACTGTAAATGAGACACAGTAAGATGTGTTGTCTAAAGTTTTGTGGGAATGACTGATGTTATATAAAAAGTTTTTTTTTAATCAAAGTCTTACACAATCACCCAGTATAAAAGTATTTTACGAATAAGAAATTAAAGTTTTTTTTTTAATCACTACTCTATTTGTTTACATTAAAATGTTTAAATGTACTTTGAGCATTTTTGGGCATGCTGTGAAGTTCAGTAAACTGTAGTAAAAAAAAAAAAAATCATTCTATTTTTAAAGTGTGCTTGGCATTTTGTATGTAAAATTAAAAAGGAAACAGAAAACTCCTTCAATGAAAAATAAGACTGCTCCTTAAATCTTCTGCATACTATGCGGTTTTTATGATAACTAAAGTTCCATCAGCCTGAGGTTATAACACAAAGAAGCTTATTTTTGTAATATGTTCATGTTGTGTTTGAACATTTTGGGAAAAGAAACAATGTTATGGCTGTGAAGTTGATTACTCTTGATGTGAAAGCACAAATAAAATAATGATAAAAAATGATCATCATCTTCATCCTCTATACTGATTATCCTGTACAGGAGTGCGGGGGGTCTGGAGGCTATCCCAGGAGACTTAGGGCACATCATGGTACAGTACAACCTGGACAGAGTACCAATCCATCACAGGGCACGCGCACACACATGCGCACATGCGCACACACACATGCGCACACACATGCGATTGTATACTTTGTACTGTTACTAATGGGAAAAATATAGATCTATCTTTCCAGCTGTGTTCCTTGCTACAAATTGTGACTCTGTTTTTTTTTTTCACTATGGGCAATTTGGGAACACCAATCTGCATGTCTTTGGACTGTTAGAGGAAAGCCCAAGCAATGGGAGAACATGCAAACATAAATCGAACCTTGAGATCTGGAGATATGAGACCACAGTGATAGCCATTACACCACTAAGCTGTCCTGATAAAAAAAAAAATATATTAATGCTTAAAATTTGTGTGAATTGTGTTCTGTTGTAATTTCATATTTATTTTGTTGGTTGTGACACGCTACATGTGAAAGATGTTCTACTGTACCGATAGATGCTTTCCTTACAGTCCTCTAAGGCAAATTGCCCTAGAGGTTTTCATATGGTTCTTTTTTCATAAGGCACTTACAGGAACTATTTAGTACCCCTTAGGAAGTGTTTTGCTTTCAGCAGGGATGGTTAGCAGTGCCTGAATAAATCTGTAAATGACATATTAGAAGAAGGAGGAGGAGGAGGACAAGGTTTCCATTTGCAACCAATTTTATATTTAAGCGAAATTCTTAACTGTAGACAATCATGGCAAACTCACTGCATATTGTCTAGTAAACACTACGAATTATCCAGGAACTGCAGCAAACCAAATATGTAAATGATGTAAAACGCACATCTGAACCCGTGGGAGTTTATAGAGGGTTCAATTTGAAAATGCTCATAGTTTTGCCAGACTTGGGTACAGTGGAGTGCATGCTTGGCCTTTAATCTCACTGACTCTGTATTCTTTCCTTTTTTTCAGAGAAGCCTGATGATGGGAAAACATCTGAGAAGAACGCTTGGAGGAAAATAAAGTTTGTGCCTCAGTCCTTGGAGAATAACCCTGTTGTTAGTGAATACTTGTTCAGGCGTGCATCCCCTTCCAGCTGTCGCTCTTCAAGCACAACCATGTCTAATCATCTGTTCTTCTGTATGGATTTCCCATCAGAATCACACAGAGAAACAGCAGAATCACTGGCATACTTGGTTCTGTTATAAAATCAGGTAATTAAAGGAACTTCATCATAGACTGGATTGAAGGGAAAAGCAACGCTGATGATCACATGAACTTCAGGAAGATCTAATGAACTTAGAACACCACTATGTTTAATATAGATTTATTTATATTGTTGATACATTGTTTATGACTTAATCCTGAGTAATTACTGAAGGTGTGTGGCGGAACGAGCTTTTTTCTTTTTTTACATTATTTATGTATTTTTTATTTAGGGAAAATTTTGAGGAAAGCCCTAAGAGAAGCCACTGAAACAATACCATTTCTGCAAAAGCAGCTTACTGAAGACTGAAAATGGTACATGTACATATTGTACTTCATCATAGGTGCAGTGTTTTCATTTTTTCTTTTTTTTTTAGGTAATATATAATACGTAATACGAAGCCAGCTAACAGACATTTGAGAGATTTTCAGTTCCTGGACAGCAAAGATGTTTACCATTCCATAACATGTAAACAGGTGTGATCATACTGTAAATGTCAGCGTCATGTAGGTTCTGTCAATTGTGTTTACTTTRTTAGAATAGCTAAAACATCTGATAGAGCTCATCTGAAAGCAGGTCAGGCTTTCAGTTACTAAACTGTATTTTTATGTAGGTTTTTTTTTAAAAACATTTTTATTTAAGACTAGGAATAGGACTAGGAGTAAGTAGCAGCTTCCATTTGCAATCAATGTTTAAYCAATGACTCCATCAGTATGTGTACTTGGTACTGCCTCGTCATTTCTGATGTTTTATTAATAAGCTGGAGGTGTAAAGAGAACATGAATACGGCATGCACTGCAACATTTGGTGAAAAGAAATAACAAGTCTCATGGGAAATTTGTAACTGATAAGGTAATGATTGTAATCCTGCAGCCTGTAATTATGGTAAATACGCTGAAAAATGCCCAATATAGCTAAAATCCTATTACTTGATTTCTAGAGTGGAGCGGTATCATCTCGTATTATACTGTACCTTAACATTCACTGCAATGATTAGCTGCCTAAGTATTCAGGAGGAAGACAGACAAAGAATGAGCAATGGCAGATAAAAGGAACAAGGTAGGTGATGGGACTATAATTGGAGATGGGAGACAATTTATAATTCATTGTGGTCTAGTACACAGACTGCTAGGATGATTCAATCTATAAACATCATTAAGTGTTCGGATTGGAATTCACAAAATGTCAGGGTTTTTAAGTCATTAGGCTGATAGTAATAAATTAATATTAAATAAATTAATGTCCTTGGTTTACCGCAAAGAGGAAAGAGCCTCATATTATTATTTCATTTATTTATTTAGGATTTTTTTTATCAAGACAACCCGTCTTGGCAAATGTTGCCTTAGTAACTTTATACTTGTATGCAGCAGCAGTATAGCTACTGGTACCTTCAAGAAGGCTGTGTGATGTTCCACATGCATACCCACACCCACACCCACCCACAAATGTGCAGGCAACATTCTGCACACGTCTGTGCACCTGTGTTTTGCTGTTAGGTAGACTGTACAGTCTCTATTTCAACTGTACTTGCGATTGTATACTTTGTACTGTTACTAATGGGAAAAATAAAGATCTATCTTTCCAGCTGTGTTCCTTGCTACAAATTGTGACTCTGTTTTTTTTTTTTTTTTTCTTAAATGCAATCTAAAGCATACATCAGCTATGTATTTGCACCAGCATGCTCATCTTAATACATACTGAAGTAGCTCATGTTGTTGAGTAGCACAGCAGAAAAGCAATCACCCTAAAGTCTATGGAAATTGTGCGTTTGAATTCTGATGATGCCGTAGCCTTTCATGTCAAGAGAGCATGGAGATGGCATACTATCTATTACATTTCAATCTCAGTGATATGGTAGTCARTCTGTAAGCTCATGTTTGTGTTATGGCACTCTGATGCAACATGGCCAGCAGTTTGAAAAGATGCATTTGGTTGGTTTCATCCTTCTCCTTTAGCAGATGTTGTATGATCAGGGAGAACTGCGTTTTTTTTTGTCTGAGAATCTTTACACGGATAAAATTATCGAAAATACATGTGTCCGAGGGAAGAAACATATTCTGTTTCTCTTCACAAATGTCTTTATCTTGTTAGAATGTTAGTGTGCCTCATTATTAAGGGGTCATATGGTCAATACTTCAAAGCCACTCTTGTCTGTGACTCTCCTGTTTTGATCATTTTTGACAGTATCATCTGATCCATCTGGCCAGAACTCAATCCTCCCACTGGCCCTGTGAGCCCTCATGACTCTTGGGGTTGTGAAACATCATTAAGACTAAGACAGACTGTCATATCCGCAGCCGTGTTCTGGAATTAGGACATTGCTGCAGATCTAGATTTAGCCTCATTGCACCTGGGATGTCCAGCAAGAATCACACATCTACATGCTTTGTCTGCACACTTTGGTTTGTCTGGGCATTCTTCTGACAGTTGTCGGTGTGCCAAGAACAGCCAGCTTTTCTGAGACTACTGTCACCAAAACTGTTCAATGCCTTCCTACAATAACTTCATTTATGATATATTTTCTTTCTTTCTTTCTTTCTTTCTTTCTTTCTTTCTTTCTTTCTTTCTTTCTTTCTTTATTGCAGCAGGTATAATGAAATTTAAAATATTTTGTAGATGGGTCTCAATCAGTTAAAAGGGTTTGACTAATAAATTTGGAAAATATAGGCGGTATTAAAAATGATCTTAAAATTGAACATGGTATTATGTTATAAAATGTTATAAAAAATAATGCAACTTTTCAGTCTTACTGCATATATGCATTAAAACTGTGTTATTGGACCTGATTAAGTCAGATTTGTGGACCGTTGAAGCTACATTCAGAAATAATTGATTTTCAAAAGTATTTGTCAGATATTTGAATCACTTAAATAGTTGTCACATCAACAAATTAAAAATAACTGATCGGAAAATACAAACTAAATAAATACAGATGCACACGCACACACACACAGACACGCACTGCATGGCTAAAAAAAAAGTCACACACTTGAAGATTTCATTGGCTTCCTTTAGCTTTATTTATGGTGCACAGTGTGGTGGCCAGTACATGTGTGAAAAAGATTCCTCATGCTCCACACTTTCACAGTTTGAATCCTGTAATGTGCCTGTGCCATCAGGAAAAGAAAAACTCCATACTGTAGCTATGATAACCTGGTCATTTAGTCCATTCAGGGCATCAGCTGACTTCATTTTGTGGCCGCATAAACTTGTTAAACCTAGACCGGACCAACTCAAGCAGCACCAGGTCATACCACTGCCTCGCTTCATGTCAGGATGCATTATACTTCATGTGCTTCCCTTTTTACCCTGATGCACCCATCACTCTGAAATAGGGTCAATAACTTTTTTCCTTCGATCTAAACTGTAATATTTATGCTCCATATCAAAGTTAAGTATTTTTTCCTCCTGATTAGTCTCACTAACAAGTCGATTTCGTATTGGCTCTAATTATGCTCTGTAAAGCCTTCATAATGGCTCTGGAGGTGCTGTTAATTCTTGATTTCTGGGGCAAATGCACTTGACAGATTTTGAAAGAACTAATCCAGGACAGCTGACCAACACCTACATTGAACAACAACAACAACTGCCAATAAAAAAACAAACAAACAACAAAAAAAAAAACAATTGCCTGTTGTTGTTATATGATTACCTATTTACATATGTGTTATTTCACAGTTTTGAAATATCCACCATTTATTCTAGAAAATAAATCACTAAACAAATAACGTTGAATTAGAAGGCGTGCCCAAATATTTGTATTTCTCTATGAGATGTCTAAATGAGATCAGCCCAAAAAACAAGCATGCTTTTCAGTTTTTCAAAAAAAAAAAAAAAAGAAATCCTATTAAAATGTAACATAAGAAACAAGGGTGTATCAAAACAGCTGTATGACTGTTTTTTCTCAGTGTGCTTGGTTTTTCAGTATGCTGTATGACATTTGACATGGGTTTAGTATGGGTGTAGCTTTTTGTCATATGATAACTATTAGTACTGTGCAAAAAGCAGAATGA
>QMIH01001389.1:38450-48698 GCA_003987875.1 Clarias batrachus | reverse complement strand
GTATTTGCCTCTTTTATCTTTTTTGCAAATTTATCACATTTTAATGATTCAGATCATCAAGCAATTTTTATATTCCACAAAGATAACCTGAGTTAATAYAAAATGCACCAAAATGATGGTTTTTAAATGATGATTTCATTTTTATTAAGAGAAAATGCTGTCCAAACCTACCTGGCACCTTGAAAAAAAGATTATCGCCCCTAAACCTAATAACTGGTTGTGCCACCCTTGATGGCCACAACTTCAAGCAATCGTTTGCGATAACTAACAATAAGTCTTTCACATCATAGTGTAGGAATTTTRGCCCACTCTTGTTTGCAGAATTGTTCTAGTTCAGCCATGTTGGAGAGTTAAACCTGTAAAGCATTTCAATCGGATTTAAGTCCGGACGTTGATTAGACCACTCTAAAACCTTATTTATTTATTTATTTATTTATTTATTTATTTATTTATTTTTGAGCCATTCAAAGGTGAACTTGTTGGTGTGTTTTGGATTATTGTCCTGCTGGGACACTTAAGCTTGAGGTCACAAACGAATGGCTGGACAGTCTCCTTCAGGATTTTCTGGTAGAGCACATGGTTCCATCAATTATGGCAAGTCCTCCAGGTCTTGGACCAGACCATCACACTATACCACCACCATGTTTGACATTAGCATGATGTTCATTTTATGCAATTCTGTGTTAGTTTTACGCCAGATGTAACAGCATGCACATTTTCCAATAAGTTCAACTTTTGTCTTATCAGTCCGCAGAATATTTGCCCAGAACTCTTGGGGATTATCAGGATATTTTMTGGCAATTTTGAGATGAGCCTTTGTGTTCTTTTGTGGCACCAGTGGTTTTTGCCTTGGAACTSTCCAATGGATGCCATTTTTTGCCCAGTCTCTTTCTTATTGCTGAATCATGAACACTGACCTTAACTGAGGCAAGTGAGGCCTGCCGTTCTTTAGATGTTGTTTTGGGCTCTTACATGAGATTCTGCATGAGTTCTCATTTTGCTCTTGATGTAATTTTGGTAGGCTGACCACACCTGRGAAGGTTCTCCACTGTTCCAAGTTTTCTTTCTCACTGTGATTTGCTGAGGTCCCGAGGCCTTGAAAYAGCATTGTAACCYTTTCCAGACTATTATGAGGTGGTATCAAAAGCTTTTTGTTCCTWCTTGCTGTCCATTATGAAATCGCAGACRTGGTAATGCACATGGTTAGAATAGCACCAGTTGCACAGTTTCCGACGTACATAGGACAATGTCTTTTGGCACACTGACTTATGAAGGTCAGTGCTCCCTGTGACTTGTGCTGCCATCTGTTAGCGTGGTACAAAACTAGTCTCAACTTTTTGATACCACCTCATGCATGTCAATTACTTTCCTGTATATTTTTCATAGAATTTCTTTAGATCATGCTGCTTTTTTTGTTGTTGTTGTTTAGATCTTTTAGCATGCTTCACTTTGTCAGTTTAGGTGGCAAGTAAAATTTAACTCAGCTTTCTAAAAATCACAGTTCATTCATGATTTAGCAAGGGSGACATTATTTTTTCATATAGTGCCAGGTAGGATTGGACAGCTTTTTAATAAATAAAATCATAATTTAAAAACTGCATTTTGTATTTACTTGGGTTTATCCTTGTGTAATATGAAAATTTGTTTGTCTCAATCATTTACGTTTGACAAATATGCAACAACATAAAAAAAAATCAGGAAAGACAAATAACTTTTCACCTCACTGCACATCCATGTACACAATAAACATACCATGGATTCTTGGGTGGATTAAGATCTGGGCCATATCAGCAACCTTTAATTATTTCCCTGATAAGCCTCATATGCAGCAAGCTGTGATRTACCGGGTGTCCTGATACCTTTCTATAATAGCCAGCATTTTTTATTATTATTAATATTTATTTATTTATTTAGTTAGTTATTTATCTATTTGTTTTTGTTAGCACTTGTGTTATTCAGTTCATGACAAGTTCAATCCTCTGCACTGCTACTCCATGGAGTTCTGAACAGGCAGAGGCGCGGCCAGGTAGACATGCGGTTGTCAGGCAACGCCGCTTCTGGGTAATCAGCGTGAACGCTCCACAGCAGGCGGCGTGTTTATTTAAGGGTCCTGATACCTCCACACTTTGTGCGTTCATTTAGATAGCACTGGTAAGGTTCATTAAAGAAAAGAAAAGACAGAAAGACAGAGGCAAAGACCCAGCCTCTGCCTCCCAAAGACGCTGGCGAGAGAAAGAGAGAGAGAGAGAAAGCGACACGCATCCATTGAGCGTGCACTCTCTGCACAGAAAATCCTYGGTAAGGGCATAAGCTTAAGCATAAGCATAAGTTTTTTTTTTGTTTTTGTTCCCRGAGCCCTGTCTGTTTTTGCGTAAGYGATGGAGCTCTGTTTAATTTGTGTTATCAGTTTTCTTCTGTTTTAGTTTGAATTCCTTAAATAATAACCCCASGCTATCTCCAAACGGAAAGGTCTTCCTGTGTGTAACATAAGCACTCTCCCAAACTCCCATTTCATTGAGGAGCGGCTGAAGCCCATCTCGTGGTGGCTCTCCATACCGCACCACGTAACAGATGATGTTCATGTTGTGGGTGATCACTGGACATTGTCGGTTGTTCATTAATGACTCTTGCTGGATTTCCTAAAGAATTTGTTGAACCATTTAATCACCTTTCTTAAATCAGTTAAAGCCACATGATTGTGCCGGTAATGTCTTTAAACCTCAGCTTTAAGGTGAGTTTATCTTTATTTTAATTCAAGCAAAAAAAAAAAAAAAAAGTGCAAACTTTGATATTGCATAAGAGATGAAATCCTCATACAGACCTTTGCAGAGCATACACGGATAAGTTCTTTCTCACCTTCTGGGTCAACATTTGGTACTTGTATTTCTCTGTCATTAAGTAGATCCAAAGCCAGGGTGACATTATGAAGCTAGAAGTAATTCAGGTAGAGAAATAGACCGCAAATATATTGTCATTTGGTGTTTACCAATATATCAATATATACAAAATGAAATTATATATACAAAGTATAATTWAAAAAAAAAAACCTTCTCTGCACATTTACATKTAAAATTCAACTACAAGCTATTACAGCACAACCAGCACTGATATTGATTTGCTTATTTTGTAGTTCAGGCTTAGTGTCTCAGTCTAATTATAAATTGTGTAGTTAAGGCTTCACATGCCTTCATAGTTAGAACATGACTGGACTGATATCTTAGTCACTGCATTTTAGTTCATGGCCAGGTGCCATTATTCCTGGGGATACTGTTAAAACACAGTTATTTATAGAGGGCTAGTGAGAGAGATMTCTATTGTGCACTACCCTAGTTGAACTCAGTGATTTCTTTCCTATACATCACTTTCCTACTTTTAATCCAGATGCTCTTTTATAGTTATAGGATGTAGAATAACTTAATCTCAGAGGTAGTAACATATAATCACATAGAAAACAAGTTGCTAGTTAATATATTTCATTAAAAAACAAAGCAGATTTCCTTTCTCTGTGTCCTGTTGTAGGTCCTCATTATTAAGCTTCATTACTAGTCATTTACTTCTAGGTTATTGTTTTCAGTACATGAGGGAGAATACATAGACACTTTATAACCATAAAATTTGCTATGATGTTTACCATCTCTGAATGGCTGGCAGGGGAGATGCAAAACTCGTAGAGTGGAATGAAGAAGCCCTCTAACTCACCAATCAGCAAAAGCAGAATCACACCGTCTGCAAACTGATTAGAGCAATATCACATTCTAATGATTATGTACACCTTTGCATATTCTTGGACAAACACTTTAAGTTAAGTTGCATTGTGGTGTCTTTGGATTCCAGTCATTCTTTGGACGTCCTAGTCATTGCATTCATGTCTATTCATATCCTGTGCTGTTTGCACTGGAACCGTCACTTAACTGACATCTTATCTAATTTGTCACTTTACTTCAACTCTCACTGCAGTGTTTAGACTTCTGGTTAGAATTTTAATCTAATCTTGTCTAACTTAAAACAACATGTGTGTGTGTGTGTGATACAGTACGCTATTTATAAAATATTAGTAATGTACCTATGGCGTACAGTATATAGAGAGCTTTACCATTACTCAAACCATTACTTACTTGGGAAAAAGAAATCAGGTGTGTTGATTTACCTGTTTCTCAATGTCAGACACCTGCAACCTTAATGGTGACATGTTCTTATTGATAAAGTGCAAGAGGGCCTGTAGATAATGTAGATAATGGTAAAATGTATCAGTAGTTAGTTAACAGGATGACTGTTTTGACTGTATTACTGTCCTAATTGCGGATGTAGTRCAATAGTGTTCTACCTTTTTGACTGTGGCGATTTTGTGTGTCTCCAGCTTAAGCAGCTCATCTATGGGATCATCTTCTAATCAGAAAGAATTATAATAAAATATYGTTAGGTTTGCATTACTAATGATTACATAATCACAAGAAAAGAGAGACTAACTTACTTTTACAATCTTCTGTATTCTCACTGCAATAGAGTTTTAACATGAGACTAGGTCTTTTAGTATGCGTCATGTATATTAATTGATTTAAATGGTATTTTATAATGATACCTTTGTGAAGTGATGTATTCTATCTGCTTGTCAGACTTGATGCCACCTTTGTGAACCTACATATTGAAAATCAGGAAGGGATGTTATATATGGAATGTGTCTTAAATTTAACAACGTTAAAACATTTAGAACTGGACAAGGATATTCCATGTACAGTACTATTTCTTACTGACTTTCACAAAAGAAATCATTATTTGGAAACTTATGCACTTCATAGTGGCCTGAGAAACTATGAAGCTGCAACAATATCACATATTACAGATCCTGAATCACGCCCCCCTGTTCCATTATATACAGTACGTACTTCCACGAGGCCTACCTGATGGTAGCATGCACTGATGATATAAACAAGCAGACTGATGGTATTGTTTTGTTGAGGGCACAAACATGTTGTGCTATATTAGGAACAATGGGCCTCATTTACTGTATCACGCGGCACACAAATGGATTTATGACGCAAAAAAAAAAACAACTAAGAATATTCGAATTTACTGAGAGGGTGTTTTGAAACCTTCAAGACCTTATCAAACCTGGAAGGATAGTGCTGAACTTTCAACTTTGTGRAAGAAATGTGCTCAGAAAAAAATCGTGGACATTTTTTGCATGGGGAAGCAGGGCACCCATCAAGCATAATGTTTACTGCGCTTGTATCTGGAGGCAGTGTTATGATGTGGGGTTGTTTCAGCAACATCAGATGGTAATAAAATGATGTCAGCTGTTGACCAGAGGATGTACTGAATGACCAGGTAATCTCATCAATGGAGTTTTTCCTCCCTGATGGACCAGGCATATTTCATGACTCATATTGGGAAAGAGTGATTAAGGGCGGATGAGGAATCATTTTCACTCCTCAATTGGCCACCACCTTGGGTGCTGTAATCGAAGCTAAAGGTGTTTAAATCTTATAGCTATTCTTATAACTTTTTTTTTTTTTTTTTTGGCCAAACAGTATACTAATAGCAATTCTACTTGCAAGGTAGGGAGATAAAATACTGTTTTAGCCATTATCCTGATCATTAATTTTTGTCTCACATCTGTCAGTCAGCACCTGTCAGCACCTGTCCTCTTATGGAGTCTAGGGGGGGGTCATCAAGAAAGTCAAATCAGCTGTTCTGTACATGTGCTAGGTACTGTATTTTACCAGTGGGTCCCTCAGCAATAAGTACAAGGAAAATCTGCTTTTGCAAAAATGGTTTGGTTTACAGAACATCATCATCTGCACAAAACTTTACCTAAAGTTCAATGAGTAAGGCTGGAAGAAAATAATAATGTACTGATTAATTTCTCTTAGTGTGTATTAATGCTGTGATTTTAAATTACTCTCTGGCCCTACATTATTGCATTACATTAATTAACCCCTTGCTGTAGTTAGTAAAGTTTATGTTCAATCTAAGATAATACTGTGCAAGTCCATTGTAACTTTTACTAAATCATATTCAAAAGTCACCTCAAGCAGGACAACTTCCACAGTGACATTTTGAGGAAGGGCCAGTTCGGGCTGGTAGCGCTTCACCATGGCAACCAGCAGATGCAGAGTCGACAACAGGTCTCGACTGTGAATGACTTAACAGCAAAGACAGCCTTAATCACACAGTCAAACTTATTACACTTGTATATTAAACTAGTTATGAATGAACAGAGCAGCGATAGTTCACCATTCACCATTCTGTAATAAATGAAAGGTTATAAATGATAATCATAGGACTATCATGGGAGCCCTTGAGCAAGACCATTAATCCTTATTTACTCAGCTAAATGCCTGGGCTGTGCTCTGTCCCATGCCTTATACAGCAAAAKWATATTAGCATCAGTACTAGCATTCAGTATTAGCATCAATGCACTAATGACAAATTTCTTTAAACAAATACAGGTAATTAAACAATATCACATGAGAGGGCGTGTGTTGTGCTGGTTACTATCACGCTTCCAGAGTGCCAAAGGTATCACAGCCATGATGATAACCAGCACTACTTTGAGCTGATATTGCTTTTATACAACTGTTCCAAAACCACATTCAAATGGTTTATTTGCTTATTTAACCAGTATTTCTGCTGGTGCCTGACAGTTAGCTTCCAACAATTAGTATAATTACCAGGAGTGAAAGTAGTTTTAAATTCTTACCCCTACCATAGCCAAGATGAGAGGAGAATAATACATGAAGGTGGTGGASAATSCTGTAAATTCCATAAAGTTCTCTTTACATTTCCACTTATTCCACTAGAACATCAGTTCCATTAACCTCCGGGTTCTGCGTTGAATCCCAAATAGTGTAAAATGCAAAAGCTAGTGCAAAAGCTCAACAAACCAAGATGTTCTCTTGATTATGGATTACAGTGTGATAGCCTTGTGATAGTAGCTAGCTAGCTTTCTAGCTTGGCGTAGGCATAAATACAACAACATGCAGGCAATTTGGAACGGCTTACAAACAGTTATGAAGTAGACAAAGTGTTTAAAATGGCTTTATGACAAGGCTATCAGATGTAGTTTTAAAAAAAAAAAACGTTCCATGCCAACCTACTTTCACCCATTTTGGTGACCGACAGTTTTAATTAATGATTGTAGAACATACATATACATATAGTTAAAATTCCCAATGGTGTTACCATCAATTATCACTACTTCTGGAATTCCTCTCATCTTATTATAATATAATAAACAATTAAATCAATAATTACTCACGTTTGGGACTCCATCTAGCTGTACCGTCTGCTTCAGCACTAGAATCCAGCTCCTGGTTTAGAGCCTGTAAAATCAGCTCCAGTTTGTACATCTGGGCAGCAGTGGTAAGTGCGATCTCCTCAACTGGTAAATGCACTCCTCCTAACTTGCCTGAGGGGTTAAAAAAAAATCAAGTTATGTAACTTTTTATTATTCATTTATGTTTTACCAATGTTTCTGTACTGACTGTTGCACTGAAAATGAATGCCAATTTCTTACGCATTAGGTGATGAATCACAAGTCCATCATAGATGTCTTCCTCCAGAGTCTGGACTACAATGTGCTCTTCCTTCAGTGTGCTGTTTATCCATTCCACCAAGACCTGTTGTTAAGCCAGAGAGGTCAGATATGGACGTAACATCTCCACAGTAAACTAGACTGTAAAGAGTATAATTTACAGTATAATCAGGACCTCACCTCTTTAAGCTTCACGAGTTTGGGATCATTTATAGATGAAGGCTGGATTATCTTTCTTCTTTCGCCTTCATAATGAAATAATATCAGTGGTGTGTCACTTTCTTTTCTTTCCTTTCCCCCCCCCTTTTTTTTTTTTACGTTTCAGCACCATACATACTTTTCATGTTTTATTTAGTAATACAGATACAGGGGATGAAAAGGCTAGCACAGGCTCTGTGATGTTCACAGCTATTACTGAGGGTGTAGCTTATTAAAGCTAAAGGCCTTGCAGTCAAACACTCACCTTGGAAAGCTGCTTCATTCAATTGCTCAGATTCCATCACTTTATCCATTTGATGTTCTGTGATTAATTATATGTAAATAAAATGGATAAGTAAACAAATCTAACACAAGCAAAAGACAKTACCAAGCTCTCCGAGGTTTTTGTTTAATCTGTTTCTGTGAAATYTCTGTTTTTACACACGAACTTTAGTATTATAAGATGCAAGTCACTGTTCATGCTAAGGTCATGATAAGAAGAAGATGCAGATTTAACCAGCACTTTGATTCAGCACCAGACCAAGAACAGAAGAAAGATAAATGAACTCAGATCAAATGGTCTCTTGATAGAAGGGTGGGAATATTTCGCCTTATTTTCTCTCACAAACACATACACATAGTACACCAGCACCGACACAACAAAGTGACAGAGAAAACATCTTCAACACAGCTGGAGATAGAAATGTTTATTTGTGCGTGGTGACGGTTGTCAGGCCTATTTGCCTCAAGATGACACAAGCCTTTGCTCCATGTCTCGACACACAGCTGAATAAACAGGCCTACCTTTAGCAGCGCGTCAGCCACACGCGCACCCTGGCCTTGCTCTCTGCTCTGACTCGTCGCTTGTGAACGGCTTCGCAAGTCGACACCGCGACAATCAAAATCCCACCCTGGCAGACAGTCACGGATGTAACACTCCTGTATTATGCACGTTCCCCCAGAAAACGGCAACAAAGAACTAAAGTGAACTGTCAGGCTACTTTTGTCAAGGAAGTAGCACTGAAGAAACAACAGCTTCCTGTTTCGGTTACATGGCGTCAGGGGTGAAAACTGAACAGCGCTGCAGTTTTGTTGCCCAACTGTTTCACGTATTTTTGCAGTCAGGAGACAGCAACATTTGAACATTTCAATTAAATATTCAGCGATAAATCATACGCCTGACTGTTGACAACCAAGTGCTTAAGAGTATAAGAGACTTCGGTAGTTGAAAGAGAGGTGTGCAGTTTGCTTTTTCTTCTTTTTTTCTTGTTCTATTACCGTTGCTCCGTTTCACACGTCATGTTTAAATGTTTCGATAATACACGTCTTTATATGGCGCTTTATATCCATCTCTTTGATTATGCAAGTCTTCATTCTCTCGCTGTTTCTCTCTAAGTGAAGTGTTGAGAGTCAGACTATGACAAGGAAGAATCTGTACTATGGGCAGGGAGGTTACCATGGTTACCTGGCAAATAGACGAGACCCGATTAGCACCCAAGTAAACAGAGATTAGAAGCACAGTGTTCACCTTACAACTTGGCTCCACGCAGACAGCACATTCTTATATACTTATATACTATATGTGGTCCTTATAACATGGTTTAATGATGACAGTTTGTGACAGGGATAGACAGCGCATCAAAATTCATAGTGCAATGAATATTAAAACAATAGTCAAATGGTGTATTTGGTTATTATTTTCCTTCTTATTTTTATGTGCCTTAGTGATATGTAGATATACTGTACTGTATATGCATTGTTATACATTATATGTTTACAGTATAACCATGGTTGACTAATGTGGTAGGTCTGACTTTAGGAATGTGCATGTGAGAAGWACTTATTGGTATTTGTGGGTGCAAAGCTGAGAAGCCTGGCTAACTTCTGCTTTCAGACCAAGTGATGTGAATATCATGTTTTAAATGCTTACTAGAAGAAGTAAAAAAAAAAAAAAGACCTATACAGTGTGTCCTTAGCAACAAACACAATACAAAATGTATGCCTTTTAGCAAACAAGTCTTTATGAGATGACATCCTAATCAAGATTTTTTTTGTTGTTGTTGTTGTTGTTCTGGCCCAACCCTGAGCTTGGTTACTGTCTGTGTAATTTTGCATATTCTCAATGTACATGTAGCATYCATATGGGTTATCTGATTTTCTCCCAAAACTCATGCAATAATTTCCAGTGAGTGTTTGAGKGTGGGATGTCAGTCCAACACAGGGTACACACACCCACTACTAAGGTATATTCCTGCCTCATGCACAGTTGTCTTGGAATTAGCTACAAATTCAAATGAACTCAAATGGAGAGTTAAAGGGGAAGCTAAAACTGTTGTGGTTTTAATGTGAATGTTATGACCGATGAGTATTTTAAGGTATTGTAATGCAGTRGTATGAGTTAAGCCAGTGGTCCTGGAGAACCACCTGCCCTGCACATTATGTTTTCATAGCTCCCCATTCACCCGATTTAAGTAATCAATCAATTAACAGCCTTTTCTGACTAGAATTGTGTGTGT
>QMIH01001388.1:96554-152525 GCA_003987875.1 Clarias batrachus | reverse complement strand
GTTCAGTGGGTGTGTTTAGGTGCTGGTGAATTACAAACTGTGCTGGTCACTGGCCCTCCAGGACTGGATTTGGACACCGCTGACATAGGACATTGTTCCAGACGTCTTGTGATTTGTTCAGATTTTGGTTCGATCAGTTTTGTGGAAGTCTTCTTCTAATTGTGCTCTCTTAGACTTCGGCATTTAACATGCTCATGGAGGCCTGTAGGGTTTGCGATGTAGCTTTTGTTTTGTTTTTTCTCTGAGCATTGCACGATCTGATCTTAGGGTGAATGTGCTGGGACGAAAATGAAGACCTGCTATTATCAGATGATTTTTATGATGTTTTTACACATACAAAAAACTAACTGTTACACATGGCCGTATTTTGCTAAAGATCGTTTCTGATTTAGTGTTAAACTGATTTCACAGTGTGAGTGCGCTTTAAAGTTAAGTTGCCAGGTAGTGCTTTATACCCTAACTTGTGTCATGTTTACATCATAGGGTTGATGGCTGTCTGGTTTGCAAGCTTTTGTTACTTTATTGAGAGTCTTAGCACATCTACGTCACATTTTGTTCTTCTTTACACATCAATCTTATTAACGAATGTACAGTAAAATGGTTAAGAATCGACAACTCTTAATTAGAGTAAAACGCGTAAAGTTAGGTGCACATTGGCAGACCAGTTTGCGGACAAGTTGCATGGACTTCACTTGTAGATAACATTTCCCAAGTCTGAACCCTAGAATCGGTGTATAATAACAAAAGAATCTGTGATTGAAAAAACTTCTTCATTTTATTCAACAATAAACTTCTCTGCCAAGTGATCCAGATCCCCTCTGCCCTCCGGACCTGTCTGACTCGTCCTGGTGCCTCGCTTCTGCTTGGAGAGCTCCTCACATGAGGACACACGTGTGGTGCCTGGGGACGGTTCCACGCTAGCATAAAGACGGTTCTGGCTTCGGCAGATGGAGACAGCTGTTCTGTGACTGCAGTCGCTCAATGGTTCAGGACTGAAATTCCTACAAACAGTTTGGTACCTGAGCCTCCACTAATGAAACTGAACTCCATATTAACTTAAACACGTCTCCTGTTATGCTGAACGTCTAGCCTCAGTTTGACTTCAGATCGGTTCCTGCTATCCATTATCACCCAAATGAGGAAGAGTCGGGTTCCACTCAAGGTCTCTTCCGATCGCCATCTCAGAGAGTTTTTCCTTCAGCACCGTCGCCCTCGGCTTGCTCATCAGGGACAATCCATCTTATCGGATTTTGATTCATACATTTTTTTTCACACAAATTTCATACTAATTTCCATCATTTTCCTTTGCTTCTGTAAGGCTGCTGTGCAACAATGACCCTTGTAAAAAAGTGCTACATAAATAAAATTGAACTGAATTGAGGCGGCACGGTGGTGTAGTGGTTAGCACTGTCGCCTTGCACCGCCAGGGTCCGGGTTCCCTGCCATGTGCCCCAAGTCTCCTGGGATTAGGCTCCAGGCCGTGACCCTGAATACAGGATCAAGCGGTATAGATGATGAGTGAGTGAGAGTGAATTGAATTGAATTGAAAAAATAAAAAGTAAGGAAAGATATTAATAGCAAGACTCTCTATATATTTCATTCGCATTAGGAGCTACAACCCCCTAAAGGTCTGATCCTAGAATCACCCCTGTCTCCTCGGCTTCAGATAGAACGATGTGAACAACAAAATGGAAAACATATGGGGTGAGCAGAAGCTCTGAGGGTGATGCGATCTTATCTTCTTCAATTTAAATCAATTAAACACTCCTGACAAGCATGGTGTGCAGAAAAACATCAAACCTGTTGGTGTTTGAGGTTGGGCCAAGACCAAATACGAAATGTCGGCTGGTCTGAGGAACTTGTCCTGCTGTGACATGCAGAGGATGGGGTTGGATCCCAGGGCCAAACATTCCATGCGTCAATCATTCAGGATAGTCGTGGTGGCGTATTGGTGTGGATAATGTTCTCTTTGTTTTCTTATCTAAAAAAGTTGCCGGAATGTGTAATGTCATGGAGACATTTGACTGTTTTTCTTTTTGGGACTGGGGATAAACTTGGGGTTAGTACAGCATTAATGATAATCTATATGAACAATTATCCCACAGAAAAGTCCTCCCAAAAATAAAGCCTATGCGTATTAAATGTATTTTTTTGTCCCCTTTAATTAAAAGCACTTGTGGTGCTGCATGGCTCCCCCAAGTGTATACTACACGGCAGAGCACCATTTAAATCTGCTCAATGTTGGAACACTCATACTGTAGGTCTGTCACTTATTCCTTAGTTGAATCCACCAAAGTGTGGTGTAAATGTGCAATCTACACATAATAATTGTGTCATGCAGAATGAATATACACAGAGTAGAACAGGAAAGCTTTAATTAAAAGTTACATTTCACATGCAGTGCTACACACTTCCGTCAAAATGAGTTACTTACTGTATGAGGAAATATGCAGGAGGCAAATGTACTGTATGGTGAAGCTGGAAAACCGAGATGTGCTCCGTAAGGACTAACGGACAGTTTAATAAACAACAATCCTGATACACTGTGTGAAGGGAAAGTGAAAAATACTGTAGGCTGTAAAACTGAAAAGAAAACACAAGAGTCGTGCTCATAACTTCTTGTGTATAAATAAACCACACATTTCCGTCCAATAAAATCTGATTATAAAGTATTTTTATTCTTTTCACGTTTGATTAGACTGTTTGTGGCTTTGACTGAAATTTATTTTTATCTCAGTCCCTGTTAATTTTTCATCCACCCAAACATCCACTAATAACACTGTAAAAATATCGTAGCAAGGAAAATATCTTGAATATAGATCGTGATATATACATTTATCTACAATTTCTTAAACTAAGATAACTTCAAACCTAATATAAGTTTATTTGGCTTATTTCTAACCAAACCTCATAAAAATTTTAAGTTTGTTCTATTGGCAGATCATTTATTTATTGAAAGAATCAAAACAAATAAGAAATTTTCTGTAACAAAATTATACATAGATTTGGCTAGATATTTTACTTGCCAAGATGTATTTTTTTGCAGTGCATTCATTCCTTCATATAATTTCTATTTCTTAATTTATGCCTTTGTAGAATGCTTTATTCATGTAGTCATACTTTTTAGTGGCTCGATGCCCTGAGTCCAGTTCAGGGGTCTTAAACTCAGTTCCTGGAGGGCCGCAGCCCCACAGAGTTTTGTTCCAACCCTGCTCCAACATACATACCATGTAGTTTTCAAATAAGCCTTAATGACTTGTTTAGTTGGATCAGGTGTTTTTAATTATGGTTGGAACAAAAACTCTGTGGGGCTGCGGCCCTCCAGGAACTGAGTTTGAGACCCCTGGTCCAGATGAATCTGTTGTGCAACCCAAAACAATATTTTAAAATCAAACAGACATCCATCCATTCACTCATTGATCATTCAATCATCCACTCATTCATCTAGATACCCATCCATACATGCACTAATCATTAATACATTCATTCATTCATCCATCCATCCACTGATCCTGATCATTCATTCATCCAATCATCCTGTCCGTCCGTCCATCCATCCATCCATCCATCCATCCATCCATCCATCCATCCAGTCAGTCATTCAGTCATTCCTCTATTCGATATCTCTTTATTAATTAATGCCTTTATTTAATGTGTTATTCATGTATTCACACTTTTAGTGGCTCAATGCCCTGAGTCCAGTATGGATGGAAGCTGTTGTACAACCCAAAAATTTGACCCTCCACCCTCTGTCCTCTCCCTCACTGCCTCCCTTCAATGCCTTCTCCAGGGGTTCTTGGGTTTCTCGGGTTTCTCCTCTACCTTGATCTTCTCCTCTACTTTGGGTTTCTCCTGCACTTTGGGCTTCTCCTCGACCTTGGCCTTCTCCACCTTTGGTGCCTCCTCTGTTTTGCCAAGACTGGCCAGCAAACCAGGCAGCTCCCGTGTGATGGCGCTCTCGATCTTCTCCAACAAGCACCCATTCCTCCAGCCGCAGTGCTTCTGCAGGGGCTTGAACTCTTTCAGTGGGTTCACGTTGAAAAAGTCCTGGTACACCTCTCGCTCTGGGAGATCGAACTTGCTCACGTTAGTTTTGGCCAGCACCGATTTGTAGATGTAGAACCGGTCGGGTTCATCCACGATGTCCTTCATCACCTCATGTGGGTCGCCGAACCAGCCAAGCCTCTCATGGTATGTTTGGAGATAACGGTCAACCAGGAGAGCATGGACGCGAACGCGGATGGCGTGGCGCCGCAGGAAGGCGATCTTGTTCTCCAGCTGGTTCTCGATGGCCTGCTTCAGGTCCTCCAGGAGGGAGACCTCCTCATGAATGAAGAGTTTTTGGACAGCATCAATTGTGTACTCCTGAGGCCTGAACGAGCCGACGTAAACACGTGGAGGCTCTGTCACGTTGATCAGTGGCGCCAGGCTCCAAAAGAGAGCACCATACACACGCATCAACTCCTGCGGCACCAGGCTGTCAGCTTTGTTCAGGATGATGCGGATTTGCGACTCACGCCCTTTCATTTGCCTAAAAAGCGTTTCCAGCTCCAGGCCCACATCCAACTTGGTGGGGTCAAAAACCAAGAAGATCAGGTCTGCTCGATCGATGAACCACTGGCACACCTCGTTATAGGGATAACCTACGGGACACAATAGTAATACTTAATATTCTTTATGTTACCCAGAAAATAACATGAGAAATACACCCAAAAAAAAAAAGAGGTGTGGAATACTGAAGGGTTTATACTATAAAAAAGGAACTCTCTGAGAAATCCTGTCTGAAAGCGAAATTATCTACAGAGTTCTCCCTAAGACAGGAGCTCCAGAGAACAGCATAAGGATCTGAACGTCCCATTATTTGTTACTCCATGTACATAATTGCAATGAAGAATTACAACCCATTTGGCATTTCATTATAATCAGTAACTATATGCCTTAACATATTATACATCCATTCTGTATACTGATAATCTTTGTCAGGGTAGTGGAAGGCCTTGAGCATATCGCAGGGAACTCACACACCTTTATATTAATGCGCTCAATATCAAAGTTAATGTGTCTAAAGGAACAACCTACAGAGAACTTGGACTCCACATAATCTTCGGCTAATCATAAACAACCAAAAATGAACAATTCTTGAAATGGACGTTTTCCATAAAAAGACATTTCTTCATTTATTATCTATGGAAGGAGTCTCCAGTGTCCATGCACAAGTCTTCAGGACAGAGCGATCTACACTACCTCTTTCCTGCTGCTTGCGGTTCTCGATGATCCCTGGCGTATCTACCAGCGTGACCCGCTCCAGCAGCTTGTGTGGCATCTCGATGCCCACCAGCTTCTCCAGGAAACCCTGGCCGAACTTCTCCAGGGTTGAAAACGAGCGTGAGGGGTCGGTTGCCATCACGATGCCCTCAATGGTGCGCACTTTCTCGCCATGCATTATGACCATGTACTCAGAGGTAGTGGGCTCGGCACCTGAGGAGAGGGGCAGTCAGTCAGAAAAACAAAAAAGAAGAACCAGTTAATAATTAAACACCACCGATGGGACATCCTTTAGGGTGCCAATGTGCCAATGTCTCCACCAACATTTTAATTAGTTTAGGATGATAAAATTTGTGATGTTTCCACAACTTTCTATTTTTTCTACTTTGCTTATCTGTAAAAGCTGGCGGACCAATAAAATAAGGTTCTCAGATTATTCCCAGCATTACCTGTGTAGAGTTCTTGTGGTTTGTTGTGCAGATCCAGCAGATAGTTGATCATGGTGGACTTGCCAACGCTCCAGGGGCCCAGAAACAGCACCATAGGTTTGGAGGCAATTTCAACATCTAAAACCCATGCAGAGACAACGATTATTTGGAAAGCATAATAGCCAGAAGAGGGCGGCATCTCTAGGCTTGCTCTTCACTAGGGTAATCTAAAGTACATGTCGTGATATACAATAGTATAACTGTGGTACTTCTGACTTTACCATGGTAGGCGCCATAGGACTTTATAGAGTACCAGAGTAGGTACCACAGTGAGTTCAGCAAGTATATTATATGATATGTTTGTACGTACTGTACTGTACCATATTACATGTTAGTACTATACTATTAGAATGGCATAGTACAGTCAATCCTATATTATTGTATATAATATTTCAACATGTTACATATACAATGGTATCATATTATATACTGTAAATATTACCATTATGGATACCATATTGTTTATCAGTATCCTGGTACTGTACCATAGTACCATACTACAATACAAGGTAGAAGTGTAGTACACGTACTGTCCTATGGTGGAACCATGAATCTTAGTGTGGTATAGGTACTATATCAACAAATACTTACCATGGTACTGTCAATAATACCATGGTACTATACAGTACCGTCTATCAATGTACATATACTATGGAACTTATTCCTACGGAAAAATACTACTTTAGGGTAGTAATCCCATTACTGATCATTATGCGGTGATAAATTTGGTTACAGTTGTTTACAAAAGCTCGTTGATGTTCACCTGAGACCTCATGTTGCCTGAGCTCCTGATACTTGTACACCTCCTCCAAAGGCTTGATGGCTGTGTGGTAAATGTGTTGCAGCTTCTTCACGATGGCTGGCGAAATCAAGAGACAAAACCAGATAGAGTGAGAGAATATGATAGAGATGAAAAGCCTTCAGAGATGAAAGGTGTACTGCGAATGAATTTGATGAATGGCACAGTCAGCTTTTTTAGGACTACAGATGAGTAAAAAAAAAAAAAGAAAAAGCAGAGCAATGAGGAAAAGGTTAACCTCGGGGCACATTCTTGTTTATTAACCTGTCTTTTGTTAAGACATTAAAAGCGAGAGTACAATTTTATTTATTTCACTTAGAGTTTTCATTTAAGTGATGGACATGGAAAGCACAAAGAAGTGTGTTTTTTATGCGTGTCTATCCAACCTGAAAAGCGCTGTGCAGGGTCAGTCGTCGTCAGACGTAGCGTGTTCTCAAGGTGAGACCGGTCTCTCATCTTAGGACCCACTGGAGGGTTCTTTCCTAGGGCCAAAAAATGACAGGAACGTCACCTCAATGTCATCAGTGTCACCGCTGATATATTTCCTGTTAACAGCATCATTCAATGGTGTGGCTTATTCCGCTCTTAAACCTGCCAGAACCAAAGGTCCGATTTCATTTAATTTCCTCATGTGCACATTTTAAAAACCGTGACTGCAGGAATGTTAAGCCGTTCCCCAGCAGCAGCTGGCCAGGGAACATGTTGTTATAGAATGCCGTGGGGGTCTATTGAGTCCGGAGAACTATTTATGTAGTGGGGTTATTCCTGAGCTCTGTGGTGTCAAGTTCGAGAGAATGGAGAACAGAGAGGACGAGACTGCTCCCTTTTATAGCGTCGTTAACACTTTCAGATTCTATTGTAAGAATATACAGGAAAGGTAGGACATTATTATTGTGGAGTCGTTTTTTTTTTTTTTGTATTACGTTATACAGGACGGGCCATGGAAAAGTAGCCCGCCTCTGATACACCGGTATTGGAGACGGGCTACTTTTCCATGATCCACCCTGTATCTTACCGCTCCTTATCTCCCACCCCAGCTAGTTCAATTGCACTGATGAGGAAAAGACCGAAATCTCTGTGTATTTAGGAAAAAAGCTAGCTAATGTGAACAAATATAAAACTAAATATACATTTGAATGTCTTTGAATTTAATGGCAATAAATAGAAAATCTGAATGCAAGCACAGCATACCTTTGTAATCTAGAGTTAAATTTAGTACAAAAGCTAAATCCAATAACCGCGTAACTGTATTAGGTTGCACAACATGCTCCTAAAATACAGAAATTGTCCAAAATCATTACCGTCACCGAAATCTTTATCATATAATCACACCAGTGTACCTTTTGCTGGCTTCTTCGACACTGATTTTTTCACGTCTGGTTGAGCAGGAGGATCAGTCGATGCTTCCTTTCCTGGTTCTTTTACTTTCTCAGCGATAGTCAACTTAGTGTCTGCTTCTACTTCTGAACCCTCATCAGTTACATCTTCCTCAGCAGACTCATCATCATCATCCTCTACCACAATTTCAGCTTCTTCAGATGCTTCTTCTACTTCCTCTTCACTCAGCCCTTCAGCTGCTTCACTTGAAACCACCTCATCGTTGTCATTGTCCTCCTCCTCCTCACTGGTTCCATCCCCACTGGTCGGCGGGACCAACTTCGAACCAGAGCTGCAGGGCTGGCAAACAGTTCGCTCAGGTGCTGGTGTGTCATTAGAGGAACTCTGGCTGATTTCCTCTGTGCCGTCGCAGCAAGGGAACATGTCGGCCTCCGGCTGCAGCTGCAGACGCACAAGTGCCTCATCTTCTGGCACCTCACTCACCGAATCTAGAAGAGCACATTAATGGATCTGTAAGTCTAGACACTGGAAAATGTTGCACAAAATTCTTTTAAAACTTCCAAGCCATTGAAATTTGAAATGCTTCAAGAAACAGAGAGCAGAATCTGTACCCCAGTCGCTACATGTAGAGTTGAGAATAGCAAACAAGAGTACAAACTTTTTGCCTCAAGTAACTGATTGACTTGAAATTAGAGACTACCTAGTCTGCATCTCACTCAGTTGATCAGGAGTAAAGATGGCAAGGGAATGACAACATCAAGTACCTAATCTGGAGTAAAACAGCAGGCTACTCAATCTGTGCCTCAAGTAACTGATTCTAGACACTACTAAATCTAGACCAAGGAATCATCCGAGCACCAACCAACGAAAAAATATATAGAGCACTGTATTAGCACTATAGACTCTAAGTGAAAAGTGAACTTCAACATCGGACCCTGAATCTTAAAAAGAAAGAAAAATGTACTGGTTATGTACTTTAGTCATTGGTTTTAGACCGACAGGCCTGAGCCTGAGAGAGGGTTAGCTCAGTTGTCCAACGGTGGTTGGACCACAGTTTGGAAGGTCCCAGGTTAAAACCCCCCGCTGCTGTTGGGCCCTTGAGCAAGGTCCTTAACCCTAAAGTGCTGTAATGAGATACAAACGTGAGTCACGTAACGTAAATTAATGCACTGCAAAACATGCGAGATATTCTTGAGTCTAGTCAAACCTTGACTATGTAGTTGGTCCCCACAACAACTTGGCACAGGTTTGCCGGACAGCGGATGTACTTCCTGACTCAACCCTCGCAATTCGTCCAGGCTTGAGACCGGCACTGCATCTAGCCATCTAGTAGCTGAGGTTTGGGCGCTGGCTGGAAATCAAACCCAGGCCTTCCGCACGGAAGACAAAACACCTACCACTGAGCCACCAGCGCCCTACGTAATCAAACTTATGTTGAATTTCTCAAAATCAATTTACAAAAAAAAGTTGAAACATCTTGAATTTTGGATCTTTCAAGAAATTCCTGAAACCTAGCGAAATCAAACCGTGAATAGAACAAGAAATGTTTGCTTAAAATTTGAGTACAATTTGATTACAAATATGCTTAATAATCTTATATTTGTTTTCATCATAATTTAAGAAATTATAGATAAATTTCACTATAATCAAGATATTTTCACTTGCTAATATATTGTTTTTTTTGCAGTGTGTATCCCACTCACAAAACCTAGAGTCAGGACTGATGGATCGTGCAGCCCTGACCAGGATGGAAACAGTTACATACTGTAAGATGAATAAACAGAAGATCTGGGCAACTTATGGACCAGAACAAAAAGAGTTGGTTACAGATCACAGTCTACTCACTACTTCACAATCTTTACAATCTACAATCCCTGCAGAAATTAAGAACACTTCTCTGACGTATGAATGTCCGTCGTGTGTGGTGTGCCCACGTGAGAGGGAAGAGATATGCACAGCATAAAGGCGCCAATGTCAAATACCTTGGTCAGAAACCATCATCTGACTGCTGGCATTTGCGACAGTGACGTCTTTGTATCTGACGCAGATCAAAATAGACGGCTTGTGTGCAAGCCAGAATGTGATTTTCCTCATGTGTCTGGGACAATGGATCTTTCCGGATTATGTGTCAGGACTATAAAATACGATGCACCTAAAGCATCAAATTAATTGAACCCACCAGATAATGATGACTTGGTTGAAAGTATTGTGCTTTTTAAAAGTGGCTGCAGTTTTAAACATTTTAAAGAGTGCTAATCTTTAGTCGGTGCTTTACAGTACACTGACTAAAACGGTACAGTGGGGTTCCTAAATGTCATGACATACAAGAACTCTGCAGGGAACTGTGCACTGACCCCGAGCGTCTCTGATAGACGGTGGGGAAATGTGTGTGACAGCGTGTCTGAGTTAAAGCTATGCCCGGATCACAGACCTTGATCTCTCTTGTGTGACCAGCTAGAGTTTCAGCCCAGTGTTATAAAAGGATGCTGCTGCATGGTGACTGACTGAGTCTCAGCTGCACAAGAGGAACCTCAAAGCCTAATTGGAGGCTGAAGCTAGTGCTGGGATTTCGAGCCAACAGTTTACTGATTGACAGCGACATCACCACAGTCATGGAAATGCAGTTTAAATTCTGGTTACATCATTTTCTACATTACGCAGACATTTATATGAGATTTATTTTGTCAGGCAAGGTTTAATAATGTTCAGGGAAGGAGTCTCCAGTATCAGTGCTTTGGAACAGTTGGATATAAAGTTCTAACTTGAAATCTTTGGAAGAGAGAGATTCACACACGTCACTGTTAAAGGTTAGTGTAGAAACAACTCTTTATAGTCATACAAGTTGTTTCCTGAAAGAGCCTCAATATTAAACATCGTTCATTATCACAATACAAATCATTGATAGAAGATTGTGAAGATACAATACTCGAGGATGTGTAGTTTTGGGGGAAATCATTAACTCCAGGGTTTTAACAGTAATTCCACTTCACATCATTGATGATGTCCCCACCCCCCCACCAACAACAAATGTTTTGTTTCTTGCATGTGAGATTTCTCATAACCAATTTTTCCAAGAACCAATTGTAAAAAAAAATGGTTCCAAGAAGAACCCAATGGACAGAAACGGTTCCAAGGAGAACCCGTTGTTCAGATACAATTCCAAAGAGAAACCTATTGTACAAAAACTGTTCCCAGTAGAACAGTTTTACAGGAATGGATCCAAGCACCACCTGTACAGAAACGATTCTAAGAACATACTCTACAGAAATGGCTTCAAGAACCAAATGTAAAGAAACTGTTCCAATTAGAACCCAATGGCAGAAACTGTTACAAGGAAAACTCATTGTACAGAAATGGTTTGAAGAACCAATTGTAAAGAAACAGTTCCAAGCAGTGTGCCCTGCGATGGTTTGGCACCCTGTCCAGGGTCCAGGATTAAGCGGTATAGATGATGATGATGATGAGTTCCAAGAAGAACCCAATGGCAGAAATAGTTCCAAGGAGAACACATTGTACAGAAACAGTTCCAAATAGAACCAATTGTACAGAAACGAGTGTAAGAAGAAGCCAATGGAAAGAAAAGGTTCCAGGATGAACCCATTGTACAGAAACGGTTCCAACGAGAACCCATGATACAGAAACGGTTCCAATGAGACCCCATGATACAGAAACGGTTCCAATGAGAACCCATGATACAGAAACGGTTCCAATGAGAACCCATCTTACATAAATGGATCCAAGGAGTACCCAATGGACAGAAACAGTTCCAAAGAGAACCCACTGTAAGCTTATTCAAAGCATGCTTAAAAACTGAGTTATGATTCCAAGGCTACAATTTTTGGTACGTTGCCATTTTTTATTAAAACATTTTAGGCCAACATAGTATTTCCAGAGTTCGAATGTTTAATGTTTTTTCCTCCAGAAATGGTGAAAGATCAAAGGCATCTATCGGAGGCGTACTTTTAATTGCTTTCATTTTACGTCTGATAACAGCCCTGGCCCTGTAAAACAAAAGAAGCGTTCACCTTATTAGCAGAGCAGCTTTGATGTTAGATGCGAAAGCGAAGTGCCGGCCTGCCTCTGTGATTCACGGGCACCAAATTACCCTTGGTGTGAATCAGCTCTGGAAATAGCATCGAGAGAATAGTGAACGCTGTTTGTGTGTGGAAGTAACCCGAGCAAGGTTTAGCCACATCATTACACACACACACACACACACACACACACACACACACACACACACAAACTTACAGGCATACGTACGTACATTACATAAGTATATAAATTAATTTATAATTACTTTTATTGCAAAAACCTGATGGAGCATGCTAGCTATTTCTTTTGTACCCAAAAATCTCACATGTAATAACACTTTAATGTTATATGGACATCGCCTGTACAACCAAAAACATGTTTCCTTATTATATTTTGGTGGCCCAGATGAATGGGAATTATTTAAAACCATAACATTCTGAAAACAAAGGTGTTAGGTTGTTTATTTGAATAAACTGTTGTTTAGAAGAAAGTACAGTAGGAGCTGGGATCTAGTATTGACCATAGATAATTTACCACAGAATTTTCTTTAATCAACAATATGGAGGAGAATGCTAACAGCTAACTGCTTTCCTTCCCACACACTTCATACAGTACCTAGCCTTCCCTCTCAATAAAGCTAATTGAACTCATTTACTCAGCTTGTGACTCGGTTATTGCTGAATGTTGCAAAACGGTTGCTTAGCAGTTAGCAAAGTGGACAAGCTTCATAGAAACTAGTTATATATAAATTGATGTTATTTGTTTTCTTCAAGGATTTTTATAATTTAGTCTGTAAGGCACATAATATTATTTTCCATTAGGTTCACTATATGTCAAACTGTTGTAAAGTAAACTTCCTGTACTTTATAGCACCAGGGCAACATTGAATAAGCCTCAAATGCTGAAGGTATCTTGTCTGATAACTTCTTAAAGTCTGATTAATAATTTATGGGAAAATAAAACAAAATGATTAAACTGAATTGCCTATTTTAACAGGAACCATGACTTAAACAGCAAATATATGCTAATATGGCTAATGCTAAAACAATAGATCTTTATGTTTTTGTTTTTTCTTTCCCCAGCAGAGGGCACCACTTAGTCTTCCACACCGTGATGTACTGGATCCCTAATCTCACTAGACAAATGCTTGTTACTTGAGCATCTTTAACACTTACACACTATTTTTTAATAGTCATAAGAACAGATTACTGTTACGTCTTACAGTACATGATAATGACCCTGTGTTCCTTTAGTTTTGTTGTTGCTATGCACAGGTTTTATCCAACTACAATAATTTCTAATAATTCTGGAAATCTTCTATCAGAGATATCAGTTATTATAAAAGAACTGTTCTTATGCTGTATTACTTATATATTCAACACAACACTTTAATTGAACTTTAACATTAATTTTGAATAAATTTAGCGAGCTGGTTTATTGCTAGCTATCAAACATACAGTATGAACACATTGATAAGTGCTTTTAACTTTTGACGTTCCACATCAATATACAGTACAGACCAAAAGTTTGGACACCCCTTCTCATTCAGCGAGTTTTCTTTATTGTGTTCTTTATTGTGTTCTTTAGCCSAAACGCGTCTCTTCTGCTTGTTGTCTGTCCTTAGCAGTGGTTTCCTAGCAGATATTCTACCATGAAGGCCTGATTCACACAGTCTCCTCTTAACAGTTGTTCTAGAGATGTGTCTGCTGAGGTGTCTCTTGGTCTTCCTTTCCTGGGGCATGTCAGCCAGTTTCTTTGTAGCGCTTGATGGTTTTTGTGACTGCACTTGGGGACACTTTCAAAGTTTTCCCAATTTTTCGGACTGACTGACCTTCATTTCTTAAAGTAATGATGGCCGCTCGTTTTTCTTTACTTAGCTGCTTTTTTCTTGCCATAATACCAATTTAACCTCTTTGAATGAGAAGGTGTGTCCAAACTTTTGGTCACTACTGTATGCAATAATATAAAATGTTAAAGCTAGCCAAAAATGTCCTGAAAAGCAGGCCTTTCCACACCTAAGAAATGTTTACCATGGAATAAATAACGTGGTAGTCTGATGTTACTTGTATCATGATATATTGTACCGTGGTATTTTTTGCCGAAATAATGGTAATATTTATATAGTATGGTACAATTCTATGTATGTATCATTAATTAAATATCATACCATAGGCATACAGTAATATGGTACAGTTTGTACTATACAATACTGATAGAACGTACTAACATGACTAATATGGTACAATATGTAGAAACACATCATATAAGATACCTGTTGAACTTTTGTCACCACTGTGGCATCAGAAAGTACCATAGTACTGGTACCATGGTATTCTCCAATGCATTTGGTACACACCATAGTACTACCATGGTACTCATTGAAGTGCCACAGTACCTACTTTGGTTATTTATAAAGTCCTATGTTGCCTACCATGGTCTAAAGTACCATGGCAATACTATGATATATTATTAATATTAAATTGAACAATTCAAATTAAATTACAAAACTGAACTGATTAAATAGCTCATTTACCTGACTAAAATTATTTATCTATGCTTAGTGAAATACTAGGTAAACTTAGCCTTTTAACTATTATATTGTGCGAGTTAAACCAGTCGCCACGTTAGCTAGGAGTGTGACTAAATTATGTGCACATATTAATTCTGTCTTTTTATTAATTACCCTGTGCAGAAGTGCAGAGCTCATGGGAGTCTTTTTCCCTTTAGAAAATGTGAAGCTGCACAGGCTAACCTTCCCAGAATCGCTAGAGGCAGCCATGATGGAAAATTAAATTACAGTTAATGTGGTTAGGGAATCAGGGAGTCCTCTGTCTAGAGGGCATTCCCACATTACCCAAAGGTTTAGGCTGACTTTGGAGAGGATGTCAGGATGTTAGAAACTGCAATTTTTTTTTACATTGTGATGTGTGTATCATTTAAGACAAAATGCTAACTCGACTCTAAGACACAACACTTCAGGAAGACTTTAAGAATCACTTTTTTTTTGTTTTATAGAGAAACACAGTTGTTTTATAGCCTTCAGTCACAGCACAAACCTCAACTTTTCAAAAGAGTAAGATCAGTACAAGATTTAAAAAAATAAAATAAAAAAAAAGGCTGCCAATCTTTAGCATATACTGTATATATACAGAGGTTCCTGGATGGATGTGTGCGTGTGTGTATATACAGTACTGTATATATATGCACTCATGCATCAAGGACATTGGATCCCTGGCAAAAAAAACAAACAAAAAAAACAGTCGCGGTAGGATGGAATTAATTGGTAAAAATATGTGACACAGAACATTTCCCAAAAATGCATTCAAATATTCTTGTACATCTACAGTTGAATGTACAGCTGTTACTTTGACTAAGTGTTGTTCAATAAATAGCCTCAATGCAAAAATTTGGACGATTGATGACCATTTATGACAGCTGTTGTGAATCAGATAACGTCAAACATGTCCTTTCAACTTTCATTTTGGATTTTTCAACCATGATGGGATGTGTCGGAGGGGCATCGTTTCAATGGTCATCAAACGTCCAAATGTTTGCTGGGTAGCAGTGAGAAACCTGGATCCAAATCTCACGAGTACTTTGAATCACTTAAGTCAGTAGGGATTCTGACCGTATTTTCTTTTGGTATTCCACTAGAGGGCGCTCACCGGATCCCTAGAATCCACCGAATCTCACACACTGAGTCCCTCAGATCCGGCTGTTTCATTCCGCACTACTGARTCCCACGGTTCACATGAATCTGCCAGACACGCATAGTATACATGTATGGTATTTTGAGTCTGTTTTGTTTTTGACCATAAAAATATAAGTGACTGAGAATTGAGAATTATCAATGCCTAATATTTATTTTAATGACAAATGCATTTAGAAATAAGTTTAGATAATAACAGATTTAACAAGATGTAAAAGTTCAAATCACTCAAAATTTGGCCGGTGGGCTAATCCGTTGGCTAATACAAATATGTTAAATATGAAARTAAAAAAACATTACATTTCAATTTATACAAATGCGCAAAACCTTTTACAATAAAGAAAATACGAATTTCTTATTTTTCTGGCCTAAAACAGGCTATCGGGTATGGTTTCATTTAATGAAGAAAGATAGTAAAGCCAGGGTTCGACTTATACTACAGTTTCGTTGTATTCATTAAGATAAAGCATCATACACTTAACATTAACATTTTGATGGAGTTGTCTTGTTTGATTGGAAACAGCGTTAATGTGATACGAATGCCAGAGCCGTTTTATTATTTTTTTTATTTTTTATCCCAGTTTGTCATAATACACATCTACATCAAACCAACATGTTACAAATATGTTTGGTGTAAAGCAGATTATAGAGCACTACGTCCAATCAGACAATCTTGGAAAAGTGAAACAGCTGCAGCTTGTTGTGGGACCTTCCACTAGAGGGCGCTCACCAAATCCATAGAATCCACCCAATCCAAGTATTTCACTATTCTCTGCTACTCTACCTACTGTTTTGAGTGTCTTATGTTTCTGACCATGCAGGAAGTTTCCTAAACAACTTCGTTAGCTACTCGTTCCTACACTTAATAGCTAACAACTTCTGAGAACTGGTGTAATTTTAGGTTTGTATTTATCTATGTTGTTGTTAGCAGMAAGATAATTTAGGAATCAACTGATCAGAGTAAATGAAGAGATGCATTGTTATTCAATCCGGATTCGCTCATCTCTACTAGACGCTAACAGTCAGTGAGGAATAAACAAAACTTATATAATAACGTAACACTTCTAACACTGGTGTAGTTTTACCTCAGAGAGTGAATACGTGGCTAGTGCGGTAGCGCCTGTATGAACAGACAGTGGTATAGCACTGATTTAAGTCTCGTCTGTGAAMTTTGTTTCYKTTTTTGTACAGTAGCTATGAGGCTAATGTTAACATGATAGAATCTTATAAATAAACAAAATATAAATATTTCTTTAAAAGATGTGCTTGCTTTTAACTCTTTAACACCACTCCCCCCCCTCAATTTTTAAGACATTGTCTTACAGTGTCACGCAAACCATCAGTATAAATTTATACACTACAATCGTTTATTATTCGTTAGCTAAATGCTAAGTTTATGCATTCATACAAGTCATTTGCTGCCAAATTAAAATGTATTGTCTTGCATTTTTAAAAGGACATGAAATATGGCATTAAAACTAAGATAGTGGTGTTTTTAAATTTTTTTATTTATTTACCTGTTTAGGCAAACTAGGCAAAAAAGATTTCATTTTCTATTATGAAATTTTATGATGGAATTTCCTACCAGTAGCAGAATTTTATAGTTACATCAGTCTGAGCTACTTTCTCCATATTTCCTACCTATAGTTTGGAATTGTCGAAGCCCTGCAAAAAATTTGTCTATTTATCKGAGGTACCTTTGTTATTAGAATGTAATCCGTAGCACTTTATCATTGGTAGCTCTTTCCGTCRATTATTATATTGTAAATAACGTCCAATAAAACACAAACGATAAAAAAGTCACTGGAAGTAGCATGGATTTATGGACACCGCATATTTTTGGTAAGTGTGGTTAGGAGGGACTGATCGTGCTGATGATGGTAGGGYGAGTTTAAACTGGGTTGCCAGCTTGATTCCAGATYGTATCTGAGCAGTTGAGGGTGAAGGACATTGCTCAAGGGCCCAAGAGTGACAGTCCAATGACACTAGGGCTCAAACTGGAGACCTTCCAATCAGCAGTTATTAACCACTACACTACTCCTGTCCCTATTTGGTATCCAGTAGACACCAAAGAATCAGAATTTTAAGCTATTTGAAAAAACAAGGATTTTTTATGCAAAGTGGTCATGAACACTATATTCAGCATTTATTCCCATTATCCACATAAACACCATAATGGGCTTATGTCAGTCTAATGGATGCAAACTGGCCTCAATTTCAATTCAAAAATTGCACTGGATTAACAAACCTCATATTTACATACTGTAGATATTTGAATGTTATAGTTCTGATCCCACTGCAAGAAGTAACAGAAAGGAACGCCTCAGTGACCGCAATGCGGTTTATGAAGGTTGGAAAAAATTGAAGCCCTTAAAATGGAGCCAAATTTTTTTAAGGTTGAGAGCGAAAAATGTCAGAAATAGCGACGTGTGTGTATTGGGAAAACCCCCCAAGTGCTAAAACAGGCCCCTACTGTAGCAGCCCTAGCTCTACTGTTCCTGTAAAGAATGTCCCTAGAAGGTCAGCGAGACGGAAATAAACAGTGCTGAAGTGATGGCAGCTGCACAGACGGTGGACGGTGTGTGTGTGTGTGTGTGTGTGTATGTCATGGGGAGGTCTTTTTGAGAGTAGAAATGTGTGAGATGTATGTTTAAGGGATGGCCATGCTACATCATGTTTTCCCCCTGAAGGACATACTGTAACCGTTATAGCTGAGCTGACACATTCACCTCCTGAAGGGGTGAGAGGTCAAAAAACAGGTCAGGTATGCGCAAACGTTCGGATCATCATGTCTAGTATTTATAAAGGGAATGCAACATTTGAGTGACCCGAGTGATCCTTATGTTAACTCCTAGTTAGAAATTACTGGGATTTCTTCCTCCTTTTGACACGTCCACTATATTCAATTCTAATAATATGTATACTGGGTATGTGGGTAGGATCCATTTTAGCATCATGCAAGCTACACGTTGTGCACCAACCCCTCTCGAAGCGTAAATCTGATCTAGCTGAAATTCAGTGTTCTGCGGTGTACATAATCTGTAAGTAGATTTTAATGATTCCCATTAGCCATTTAGCTTCAAGCATGGATTGCACTTGATTAAGATGCCGTTGTGAAACTTACACTGAATGTATGATAGTTCATAAATGATGAAACATCACTTTGATGTTTTTTACATCAATCAGCCATAACATTTAATCCACTGTCAGGTGAAGTCAATATTATTGATCACAGTGACACCTGTCAGGAGATATATTAGGCAACAAGTGATCATTCAGTTGACATGTTAAAAGCAGGAAAAATGAATGTAAGGACTTTCACAATGCTCCATACTACTGTATGAGGGCTAGATGACTGAGTCAGAGTATCTCAAAAACAGCAGGCCTTGTGAGGTGTTTCCAATTTGCATTGGTTAGTAAGGAAAGGACAACCCCAGTGAACTGATAACTGAAAGCCCAAGGCTCACTAATGAGTGTGAGGAGCGAAGGCTGGACGTCTGGTCCTAACCCACAGAAAAGCTACCGTGTCTCTAATTTGCTGAAAAAATGATATAAAGGTGACACCATGTACAGTATCGCAGCTTGATGTGTCCGGGGGCAGAGTACCTGCAGCCTATGCTCATGCTGACCGGTAGCCTCCACCAAAAGCTCCTACAATATGTGTCTCAGAACACACTGGACCATGGAGCAATTATAGATGTTGATCTGATCTGGTATGGTCTGATGAGTCACATTTTCTTTTAAGTTCTGTGGACGGACATGTGCGTGTTTGTGAGTCACTTGCCCCGAGAAGAGATGGCACCAAGATGCACTATGGGAGCATGTGAGCAAGGCAAGCCAGCAAAGGCAGTGTGCTGCTCTGGGCATGCTCTGTTTTTTTTTTTTTTGGTGGGGCACAAGCGTATACTGTATATATCAAACTGTCTGTCAACTTGATTAAAAAAGCTATTTATGTTTGCATCTTTAAAAAAAAACTATAGTATAGTTCCAGTTTGCCTTACTTAACTTTTAATTAATATGAATAAATACAGACCTCTTTTGCTATTTTCAAAAAGTTTAGGTTACAAAGATAAGATAACTAGTCTTTTGAGGAGAGGATGTGATGATTTATGTGTGCAAGTTTGCGCTTCCTATATGAACAAACTTACTGGTACTGAGATTGTACAAAATAAATAAAATGTTCAAACACCCATATAAACATCAAAGGCTCAGTTGTGAGGGTTTACTATCAAAAACAATTTAAATATTGTGGTATATGTATGTTTGTGTGTTTGGTTGCAAACTCAGGTTCCTGCTAGTTATCATGCCTGCTAGTTCAAAAATTCTGTTGCTAATGCTAAATTAGCGCATAGATTTTCAAACTTTACAAACATTTTCAAACTTGCACACATTACACATCTTATTTTGAAGTGTACGTAAAACATCATACTTCTACTTTGTGTGTGAATGAAATGGCCTCTTAGTTAGTTAGCTAACTTAGCTAAAACTTTGCTARTCAAGCTAACTGTAATATCGCAGAGTAAAAATTGTATGGAAATTTTTGTAGTTGGTTTCACAGACACCTCAAACGACTAGCCATGCTTAGGATCGGCAAGCTGCTATTCAAGCTAACAATTATTCCTACTTTTATATTAAAAAAATAAAATAAATCACAATTTCAGTTGTCATTAGCTGCTGAGATGAAAATGAGCTAGTTAGCTTGGATGGCAGAGCGTACACAAAAAATATCTCCAAGTGAGTCTGAGTGAATAATTGGCTTAAAAAATGAATCAGATGCATAGGTATGAAGGAAATGAAATCAGTGAGTTTAGCGTATAAGAATTTTTTTTGGCAGGCAAGAGGGAAAGTTTGTCAAGTTGAACATGAGCTGTCTGACATTCGCCTAGACTCGACACAGCGCTCTTGATCCTTTTAATATGTTCAGGAGGATTATTGTAAATGTGAGTGATAGTGCCGGTTACATGTGAACGATCTTTCAAGATACCCTTAAAAGTGTTTTTGTTTAGTCTTCTTGGAGTGTTTTAATCCTTTCATAAGTAATACAGCAATTTATTGATGATTACATATTGATTAATTTATTTATGAAAGAAACACAATTTGGATGTTTTATATGGGACGAGTCAAACAGTCTGGACACCCCTTCTAATCCTAAGGTTTTTTCCTGATTTTTATTTCTTTCTACATGTAAAATGATGCTGAATGAGAGACAGTTTCATCATGGTGCTCGATAGGTTTTACAAATGCACTGTTACTTGATTACCTAATGCCTAATGTGTGTGTGTTTTTTTTTTTAATAGTTTTGAAAAAAAAAGAATCCAGTATTGTTAGAGAATATTGAAAATATTAAAAATAAATCCAAAAAACTTTTGACTAGTACTGTATGTTATTGTTACATTTAATGTTGTGGAACTGATCTGGACATTCCTGTGGGATCAATAAAGTATCTATCCATCCATCCATCTACTGTTAACACTTAAACTATAACAACTATGGTCCTTCCCTCTCAAGCCTCTCAGAAAACAAGAAGCACAAGAACACAAGAGGTCTTCCTCTGTCCTGAAGACTTTCCCATGGTGGAAAACTGGTTACTATTGTTTACGAATCCGATGTGAATCAGCTGTTACTGCACAAGAACAAGCACCACAAGATCACATGGTCATCCTTTCCCTTCTATTCTTTAAATACAGTGTGTCCGTTCCTTGCATATTTCAAGCATCGGCCGTATAAATTTTTTTTCGGAGTATCTCCATATATAATGTCTGTTATTCACACTGAACAGAGAGAGCGTGTTCTTACCGGCGATGGTGAGGGCCAGCAGGGCGAACAGGCAGGACAGCACGAGCTTCATTTTTTTTTCCGACTGCCAGGGGTGACAAGCCTCTCCTGCAAGCTATATATACTCCCTCAGAAGGGCAGAGGGCATGTAGGGAACATGGGGGTGGGGCACAAATATGACAGCTGCTCTGATTGACAGCAGCTGCTTGGGCCAGTCGAAGAGCTGGCAGAAAGGTGAACGAGAGATAGAGATGTCAGAGAGGAAATCTGACACGGGGAACAAATCCCATTAACAGGCCTGTTTTATGGGTCCATTTTGTTCCTAATATTGAGGTCAAACTATATTGAAAAGTTTAGACATAGACTTTTAAACACTATTCAAAAGGGTTTCATTACTTCATATCTCATTTACTCTGTGTCTCTTGATTCAACCAGCCATGATAACGGAGCAAAAAACACACACAAAACTGTGTCCAATCTGAATTCGCTCGCTTTGAACAGATTCCTTTTCCTGGTCTGTGTCACAGTAAAATGCAAAGCCTGTTCTGGGGGACACTGGAAGAAATCCACTCTTGGTGGAATGTCAGGACACCACGCACGTAGTGTATAGAGGCGGTCCAGAGAAGCCAATGCATCAATCTGTTTTTTTTGGAGGTGGAAGGAAACCAGAGAACCCTGAAATATCCAACATGCTGAGTGATCAAAATAGCAACTAAAGTTAGTAKTAACTATTATATAATGGTGCAAAGAATTTGAAGTTGTGAGCAGGGGTGTTCAATAAAAAGTCCACTGTTAGGTAAATACAGACGTTTATACAATAGGAAATATTGACGGTCTACAATTACAATAAAATGGTTTTTTAAGTGCAATAGTTGAATTGTCTTTACTTCTACAAATAACCTGGAATATATGTAGGACACAATTGAAAAGATTGTATTTAACTCCGGATTCAGTTAAGGGGGTATTATGTAGACAGACAGATTGATAGATACAGTAGATCTATAGATAGAAATTACCTTCTGGATCAATAAAGTACCTACCTACCTACTGTAGGGACTAGCAGGCCACCTCAAATGGCACAAATCAGCAAGCCGTTTCACGCAAAGAGTCAGTATTTGCAGTGTTGGCGCTTCTTTTCCAGGACCTCTGCAATTCGACTGGGCTGCTCTCAATCAACTTCTGGCCCAAATCCTGACTGATGGCAACCCATTCTTTCATAATCACTTCTTGGAGTTTGTCAGAATTAGTGGGTTTTTGTTTGTCCACCCACCTCTTGAGTATTGACCACAAGTTCTCAATGGGATTAAGATCTGGGGAGTTTCCAGGCCATGGACCCAAAATTTCAAATCAGCAAGCCATTGAAAGAGGAAGAGACAGTTCACGACATCAGCAACTAAGGAAAGAAACAGTTACACGTCTCCAACTCAGATGGTTTAATTCTGCAAAGCAACTTGCTTGCACAAGATTGAAGCATTTCACATCTTCACTCAAACGGTGTAGATCAGCACAAATCCCTTGAATAGGGAAGTTTCACAACCCCCTGGCAGTTGCTGATCCCCCAGAATGCATTTCTTCTGCGCCCCAGAACAGAGAATATACAAAGCTACAAACATACCTTCTGCCATTGCGGGCACTACGCCGCCTCTGTGGGCATCATCTGCTCTTCAAGAACTCTCAACGAGACTTCCTGCCAACTCCAAAGTCCTGCAGTGAAGAAACCCTCAGAGGAAGCTCCAGAGCACCGCCATCGGTAACCAGGCAACCAACGCCTCACCAAAGGGCCTCACCGAAAGACGTCATCTCAATGACAATGAATCAGCAATGCCGTGATTCCCTTCGTTGGCCTTTGCCCAGATCTTACGTTACCTTGCTCATAAATTGGTAAATACCTGATTTTATATCATCATCGTCGGCCGCGGGATAAACACAATTGGTAAGATACACTAAATCGTGCTAAACGCTGGAACCCAGAGTTGAAACCCTACACTACCTACTCTTTTTGATCCTGAAGAAAATATCAAACATCCAGTAGAAAGGATAGTAACACAATAAACATGTTGCTGTTATAACTCATATAGAGTGTACATTCAAAAAACATAAATGATAATAATAATAATACATATGTGGCAGATGACCTATGCTTCAACAGGAATGACTAAGATATAAATATATATAATAAATGCAGAGACTAAAATGTATATAAATATATGTAAATAATGAGACTAATATGTAGTGGACAGAATAGAGCGAATTCAGACGTGCAACTGAGTTACAGCAATTAAAAGTGACAGCAGTGCGAAAAAATGAGTGATGCAAGACTGAGGTAATGAGAGTAAATGCAGATTAGGGTGAGTAGATAAATATAACTGTGAACAAATACATGCATAAGCGAGGATGAGTAGTGGTTAAGGAACGATAACAATCGTGATTCCCAATCATGTCCCCAGGGACCATAAAGAGGTGTTAAAACAGCRTATGACCCTGGGAACAAAACATTTCCTGAGTCTGTGATAGAAGGCTGACACTGGCCATTCTCTTTTGAGTGGCAAAATCTCCACACAGTGGATGACTTGTGTTGGATATGATGGACTGCATTGTGTTCAAGAAGCTGCAGTTGTCTTATGTCAGTCATTCAAAAAATGTGAAAATAAAAATACAAACCTTTATTGATCATTAGAGTCGGGCATTAGTGCTAGTTCAAATCCCACCCAATGCCCAAACCTCAGCCACTGGATGCAGTGCCAGGCTTAAGCTCGGATAACATGGGAGGATTGTGTCAGGAAGGGCACCCGGCATAAAACCTGTGCCACATTGTTGTACTGATCGGATGGTCCACTGTAGCGACCCCACCATGGGAGCAGCTGAAAGACCAACAAAAAACAAACATCATTAACATTAATGACAACATTAGACGTGTAATCATGATTTTTGGTGAACCATCTCAAGTGCACCTTTAACTAAGTGGAATTCATTTGAATTCAGGGCAGTTTATGGAAGAATAAAAGGGTAAACATAACAGAGATTAAAAATATATCAGGATATTGATTTAGATGTAAATATATCCTTAATGTGCACGGGGAAGAAATCACGAGAAGGACCAGACTCAAAATGGATCCCATCCTCATCTGGGTGACACCAGATAGCGAGATTACAAATATTACTCTATTACTGTATACTATAGAGTCACACAGTGCTATATGAATTCTTTCTAGGGAGGCCATGTAATATGAAAAATATAGAAATTTATTGAAGAACATACAGTCATGGCCAAAAGTTTTGAGAATGACACAAATATTAGTTTTCACAAAGTTTGCTGCTAAACTGCTTTTAGATTTTTGTTTCAGTTGTTTCTGTGATGTACTGAAATATAATTACAAGCACTTCATACGTTTCAAAGGCTTTTATCGACAATTACATGACATTTATGCAGAGAGTCAGTATTTGCAGTGTTGGCGCTTCTTTTTCAGGACCTCTGCAATTCGACTGGGCTGCTCTCAATCAACTTCTGCGTCAAATCCTGACTGATAGCAACCCATTCTTTCATAATCACTTCTTAGAATTAGTGGGTTTTTGTTTGTCCACCCGCCTCTTGAGGATTGACCACAAGTTCTCAATGGGATTAAGATCTGGGGAGTTTCCAGGCCATGGAGCCAAAATTTCAACGTTTTGGTCCCCGAGCCACTTAGTTATCACTTTTGCCTTATAGCAAAATGCTCCATCATGCTGGAAAATGCATTGTTCTTCACCAAACTGTTGTTGGATTGTTGGAAGAAGTTGCTGTTGGAGGGTGTTTTGGTACAATTCTTTATTCATGGCTGTGTTTTGGGGCAAAATTGTGAGTGAGCCCACTCCCTTGAATGAGAAGCAACCCCACACATGAATGGTCTCAGGATGCTTTACTGTTGGCATGACACAGGACTGATGGTAGCGCTCACCTTTTCTTCTCCGGACAAGCCTTTTTCCAGATGCCCCAAACAATCGGAAAGAGGCTTCATCCGAGAATATGACTTTGCCCCAGGCCTCAGCAGTCCATTCGCCATACTTTTTGCAGAAGATCAATCTGTCCCTGATGTTTTTTTGGAGAGAAGTGGCTTCTTTGCTGCCCTTCTTTACACCAGGCCATCTTCCAAAAGTCTTCGCCTCACTGTGCATGCAGATGTGCTCACACCTGCCTGCTGCCATTCCTGAGCAGCTCTGCACTGGTGGCACTCCGATCCCGCAGCTGAATCCTCTTTAGGAGACGATCCTGGCTCTTGCTAGACTTTCTTGGACGCCCTGAAGCTTTCTTAACTAGAATTGAACCTCTTTCCTTGAAGTTCTTGATGATCCTATAAATTGTTGATTTAGGTGCAATCTTAGTAGCCACAATATCCTTGCCTGTGAAGCCATTTTTATGCAACGCAATGAAGACTGCACGCGTTTCTTTGCAGGTCACCATGGTTAACAATGAAAGAACAATGATTTCAAGCATCACCCTCCTTTTAACATGTCAAGTCTGCCATTCTAACCCAATCAGCCTGACATAATGATCTCCAGCCTTGTGCTCGTCAACATTCTCACCTGAGTTAACAAGACGATTACTGAAATGATCTCAGCAGGTCCTTTAATTATAGCAATGAAATGCAGTGGAAAGTTTTTTTCGGGATTAAGTTRATTTTCATGGCAAAGAAGGACTATGCAATTCATCTGATCACTCTTCATAACATTCTGGAGTATATGCAAATTGCTATTATAAAAACTTAAGCGGCAACTTTTCCAATTTCCAATATTTATGTAATTCTCAAAACTTTTGGCCACGACTGTACAAGAGATGTTGTACATTGGACAATGACACCGGAGTCCCCTTCAAAGTAGGCACCTTGGGATCAGCTTCCCCATTGTATTTTCCAGAATCTCATCGTCGGTCTGAAATCTCTTCCCTTTCAAAAGTGAATTTAGTTTTAGGAAAAGCCAGAAGGCTCATGGCACCAAATCTGGGCTGTAGCGGGGCGCTGAGTCACCCGGGTGATTGGTTGCATTCATCGCGTCGTCCCTGAAGGCCTTCTGAATCATCCGAATAGTTTGCATGAAGGAATGTTCAAGCTTAACGCTAAATTTGAAGCAGATTTGTTGCTCTACTCGCTCAGTCATTTTGTACTTTTTTAAAATTTTGTCATTTTGTAATTTTGTATTTTGCAGAACACATGCCTGCTCAACTAATGACTAGTAGAGTGAATTCGTCATTGTTCATGCATGTGCATTCCAGTCCATTATCCTTGGCTGCCCGGTTACACAGTAAACCGTTGTCACTATATTAACGATTCTTGGATACACTATAGACAAAACTTCGTATGTCACGGTCATGACATGGTGGCTTAGTGGTTAGCTCTGTCACTCCTTCAGAGTCGAGGTTCGATTACCGCCTCGGGTCTGTGTGTGTGGAGTTTGCATGTTCTCCCCGTTCTTAGTGGTTTTCCACCGGGTACTCCGGTTTCCTCCCACAGGACAGCAAAGACATGCTGATTAATCTAATTGGTGTTTCAGTAGTGTGACTGAGTGTGTATGTGTGCCCCGAAATGGATTGGCACTCCATCAAGGGTGTACCCCATCTCGTGCTCTAAATCTCATGAGATAGCCTCCAGGCCCCTCGCGATGGTAGAGTATGGTAGAGAGGATGAAGAGCTATAGATGACGATGATGAGATGAGATCTTACTGTGACCGCAACATAACCATTTCCCTGACAGGATCAAGTACTCTACAGGGCTGCGGGGTCTGGAGTGCAAATCCATTGCAGGGCACAGGGCCGGCCCATTGTATTGGGGACACAGGCAATTGCATAGGGCGCAAAATGATGGGGTATGCCGCAAGAGAGGTTTTTTTTTTCTTCGTCGGAAATGTGCATTCTTGCATCGTGCGCTCCTACACCCATATATTAAGCAAAAATATTTTTTCCAGTTACCATAATTTTAGTACCGATGTTCAGCTAACCGCTTAAATTATTTAAATATTGTTAGAACAAAATAAAATTGACGTAAACAAAAAAAATCACGAAATTTGGCAACATGTCATGCTGGACAGTCAGGTTCAGTTTAGAAAATATAAAAAAAAGTTTAGTGCACCTTTTTGTTGATTTGCTCTTTGTATTCTAGTAACGGTGTATTTGTTCAGTATTTATGTTGTAATAAAGTTTTTTTTGTAAACCCACAAACCCAAGGCAGGAATAGAAGCCAGACCCTGGAGGTACGAAGCGACAGTGCTAACCCCTTCACCACTGTGCTTCCCCTGATTCTTATTGAATTGAAAAAGATTTAATTTATCCCAATTGAGTGCTCACATACACTTATATTTGTGTATTAAACTCAGACAAATTCAATTCTTTGAAGAACATAAATATAACCATATTTGGTCACCTGATGTCACCGTAGAAAAGCTCTAATTGGTCGACTGGTTTCTTTAGACTGTAGAAAGTGTTTCGAATTGAACAGCCACCAGGTGGCGCGCGTGGACAATTTGAAGTTTTTTTTCAATAAAAGAAATAAGAGTACTTCATATAATAATCATATACATATTTCCTCTTAAAATATTAAAATCCAAGCTCTCTCATTTATTTAGACTACTGTATTGTTAATTTATTTCAATTTAATGTAGAATATTGCTTTTAGCATCAGCAATACGACGCGCAGAGCTGGCTGTATCTCAAACAGCTCCTTATCACCTATTTAGGTGCACTTACTTAGGGAAGGAATACAATGGCGTTTCCGGCACTGCGCGCACTATGTGGTGTTCTATGGAGTGATTTGAACCCTGCCTGCGTTCAGCGTTAACAGTTGGCTCTCCAGTGGTCACGTGTCCAGGGCGCGCGGAGGGAGGAGAGCCAGACAGCAGCCGCACGCGAGAAAAAGAGAGAGAGAGAGAGAGAGAGAGAGCGAGCGAGCACGCACACACGCACGCACACGCAAACACTTGACAGGCGTCGTGCACGAGCGATGCTACTCCGTTTTTCTAGAAAACCGAAGCTGTTTTTTAAAATTCTTTTTGTAAAACTTGATTTTTTAAACTTTAAATCAGACGAAATTAGACAAGTTCTAATTAACTAACAGGAGGCTACAAGTGTCCGAGAAGACATAATTCATTTTAAAGGTTTTTAATTGATTTATTCTTTTATTTCTGGATTTTTTTTCTTTTTTCTTTCAGAAGGAATTATCATCATCATCACCATCACCAAGTGTCCCAAATCCTCTAGAGGGAAAACAACGGAGCGACCTGACCGACTAAACCCATCCACAAAGGTACAAAAACAAACACAACAAAACCAAAATCCTAAACGGTAGGTTACAACCTTACACGAAGCACATCAGAACGTTTTTTTTTTAATTAGAGAAACATCTGTCCAGCTGCCTGACATTGAGGCTCAATCCCCGGAGCTCTCTTAGCTAGCAGTGTTATATGTCAGCTTTAGCTTTCGGTGTTCGCGTGATGCATCTCCTGTCGCGCGCGAGACAGCTACAGGTGTAACAGTTACGCCGTCCGAGTAACATTGTATTTAAATTGTAACCGTCGGTGGCGCGCGCACGAACGCGGCTACGATCTAAGGAGCTTTCATTAGCCTGTTCGTTAGCATGACATCATGCTGTACTAGTCTCATCATCAACCAATGAAATGTTCCAGAAGGTTCGAATCCAGACTGTTCGCTAAGTCCTTGCTTTTCCGTTAGATTTCCTGAGATTTGGGTTAATATTTTTTCATTTAAAAAAGTAATAACATTCACAAGGAGGCATCCAAAAACAGCTTGAGTGGAACCTCGGGATACAAATTCCCTCCTTTACTTTAAGAATTAAAATTTAGCATCGACATACGAAGCATTTTCGGCATACGAACGAACCGAACGGAATGTCACATTCCCTGTCAGAATTTTGTGCTGTTGGAATCAAATGTGTAGTCTTATCTTCTGGTCTGTTCTACCAAATCAGTATTTCCTGCTTCTAGTTTAAAATTAAAAACAGATATTACAATATTTTTTTCTAAGGTAGCATTTTCTGACACACATTTAATGTTTTTAAAATATAACCCCTATAATCTGTAGGTTTAATACTGGGTGCACTGTCTGACAGGTTGTTTTATCATTATATGTCAGTCCACAAGGAACCTAAAAAGCAATATAAAAAAACAAACAAAAAAACAACAACCAAGGATCAAGCCACAAGTAGTTGCTAGACTATGTGAATAGTCAAATGGTCAAATAGTCAAACCTTTTGGGTGGGGCCCTAAAGAAACATGGTGATTTTTGGTACGCACAAGCGCAGTAAGCTTGGATAGGACGAATTTATAGAACGCCGGCTAAGTCGCGTGTATGTCCGGGAGCCGTGCAAAACTCGTTTCCAGTCAGGAAAACCTGTTTCAAAAGACCCACAATACCAATGTTGCCTTTGGCATGCGTTCAAAACCTGTGTGATTTTTTTTGCAATGTTGGTAATATTTTTTCCCTGCTGATAGGGGTTAGTGGTGGCTCAGGTGGTTAAGGGCTTTGAGCCCCAGCTCCACCAGGTTGTCATTGTGAAGCCCTTGAACAAGGCCGTTAACCCTGTCTGCTCTAGGGGCGCCGTATCATGTCTGTCCCTGTGCTCTGACCCCAACTATGCTGGGATATGCAAAGGAATCATTTCACTGTGCGGTAATGTACACCTGACAAATAAGGCTTAACTTAATATTTTTGGGTGGGTGGAACCTGCATATCAGCATTTACATTATTTCTTAACAGAAAATAGAGTTTTCGCTTTAAGAACTCTGCTTTAAGGTCCTGCTGAATATCCTGGTCATTGTTTACAGGTGAGCTAACAGTCTTTGAACAGTCAGGGAACAACTACAACAAAAACTGAGCAAGTCTTCATTTGAAACTGCAGGGGCTTTGAAAGAAATCGTCACAGTGATCTATGAACCAATCGAGCATAAAAAACAAAAACAATCTAACGTAAGGCATGAAACAGTGAGAAACAGGTACAGATGATCAGGACGGTAATTACTATACTGCTGATGATGAAGAACGCTGAGTGGTTGGAACAGACGAGAGGGGAAATGAGGTCGCTGCTGAGGATGTCAAATAAACAAGCAATTTTTAACTCGTGTCCTTGGGCTCTTCCCAGCTTTAATTTAATTTACTTTGTATAAATAAGGTGGGGTTTGAGACTTGTGCACAGCACAGTAAATCAGTGAAGCGCTTCAACCTGCCTGGATATGAAATGACGTTATAACACAGTAGTACACATCTATTCTTCTTCTTCTTCTTATTAAATACCGTAGCGGACATGCTATTTAGTACGTTAGTAATGAAGATGAAGCATTATGGGATGCGCAGCGAGGTGAGGTGGCGAACTCTAAGCAAGTGTAGTGTTGTGTATTAAGCTGACATGCTGTACACACTCTTCTGGTAAGATGTTAGAAGTTATTTAGTACGGAAATAGAGACACAACGTATATTGACTATTACAGTACATACTGTATTACCGCTACTAAACAACATATGCAACAATACACAGCAACATACGACATTCGAATGCCTCGGCCTACGCACAAACCGAACTCATCGCAGGCGTCCTGTCATTTTTTCCTACCCTATCATCCCTGTCGCTATCATGCTGTAGGCAAAAATCTCTAGTCATATCTTTCGGCCTGTGCTACTGAATCAATATTTCCTGCTCGTTGTCAATCAAGACAATATGGTTTTATATAACGTAACATTTTTCAGCATGGTATCAGAATATGATCCCTATAGGTTTAATACTGGTAGCACGGTCTGACAGGTCATGTAACATTATATGTCAAACCACAAGACATATACAAAGCAATATTAAAATAGTAATAAAAAAAAGTTTCAAACTAAAGCATCAACCCACAAGTTGACAGTAGTTGCATGGATTTATATGTGGGGCGCTAAAGCAGAGACAAAGGGTGCTATTTGGTATGCACAAGTGCAGGAAGAGTGAACCCTCACTACCATCGTTGCATTCGGCATGTGTTCAAAAGCTACATAATTTTTCATACGATTTTTTTTTTTTTTTGTAATACTGATAATATTTTTGCATTCAGGTGAGCCGACAGCACATGAATAATCCAGAAACAACGACAACCCTAGCAAGTCTTAATTTGACAGGGGGTTTGAGAGAAATCATAGTTAGTTCCTGTCAAATCTTGATAGTTCAAAGCAAAATTGTGAAGAATCGTAGGTAAAATCACGAAAGTTTGTAAACATATTACGACAAGTTCCGGCTGCTTTCTAGCAGATGACTCGTGAGGACGTCGTAGGTTTTCAAAGCTTCCGCGTAGGCGATATGACGTGATGGTAAGAGCGATCAAGAGCCGTCAGTTTGAATTCGTACATATTTAGCTAGCTCGCTAATCTGTTATCAGATTCCACGGAGATCTGGAGCATCTCTTTCCTAATGTACACAGTATTTCTTCCAAAGGCTTTCTTGTATTTTTACGATACTCTTAAGGAAAAATTCTCCAGACGTCCCAAAGGATCATTGTGTCTCTCAATTTCAGTTCAGTTTCAGGAATTTAAAAAAAACTTGTTAAGCCATACAGTGACCTATAAATAATTTAAGCATTAAAAAAATCGTCTAACGTCCTGTAAGGCATGATCCACTGAGGAACTGGTGTAGATGATGACTGGCGGTCCTGTGATTAGTATACTGCTGATGATGAACGCTGAGCGGCTGGAACAGACGAGAGGTGAAAAGAGGTCGATGCCGAGGATGTTTAAAAAAACAAAACAAGCTGTTTTTAATTTGCACCTTGTTGACGTCAAACATTTCGAGACTATTGCACAGTACTGTACTACGCCACCTATTCCTCTTCTTCCTTTTATTATTATTATTATTATTATTATAATTTTAATATATACTGTAGCGGACAAACTATTTAATATGTTAGTAACTAAATGTTAGTAAGTATTATGGGATGCACAGCGAGGTGAGCAAGCGGAAGTGTACCTACGTTCGCACTCTTCTGATAAGACGGGGAGGCGGCGTATCGCTTCGACATACTGTGTAGTACGCGAGCGTGCGATTCGATAGTACGTAGCTTATGTTTTTTCCAGTCGCCAGGAAAGAGCTGGTTTCTTAGCAACAAGTCTTTTGGCCTGAAAATAAGCCAAAACTGCAAAGCGGTAATGATGCAACTGAGTGTAAGAGCGAAGCTAGCGTGTGCAAACCAGCAGCCAGGGAAAGAGGAACAGTGAGGCGAAGGAGAGATCTCTGACATGCCTATATGACTAAGTATGTGTGTGTGTGTGAGTGTGTGTGTGTGAGAGAGACAACTCAGTCGGTAACGTTAGGAAGGTCATCAGGTTTAGGGGTTTGGTAAAGCATCACAGAAAGACATTCTTTTCTTCTGAGACATCAAACCACCTCAGCTCCTGTGTGTATGTGTGTATGTCTCTCTCTCTCTGTCTTTTTCTCTCTCTGTCTCTCGCACACGCACACACACTTTCACGTTGCGGTCCCTGCAGGGCGATGCATTTCCAAAACAAACACGCAGAGAATTCCTCTCCCCCCCCCCTCTCTCTCTGTAAGAAGGGGGGAAGAAAGGGGATGGAAAATATAACCTGAGAGAGAGAGAGCGAGAGAAAGGAAAGTCTAGCGGAGACATTCTCGGGGCAGAAGGACAGACAGTGTGTGATGACAGAGGATTTTTCGGATCACCTCCGGCTATATTATTGTACCTCTCAAAGTAAATGCAACACCACACACGTACACACGTACACACACACACACACACACACACACACACACACACACACACAGACACACACACACACAGACACACACACACACAGACACACACACACACACAGACACACACACACACACACACAGACACACACACACACAGAGACACACTTTCACTCGGCATGTCAGCCCTGCAGCTGGTTTTTGTTATTGTTTATGAGCTTGGCGCATTTCCCCGCATTTCTGTTCCACACACAAAAGCACATTGAAAACAAATTGAGTGAATCTGCTGCACACTGTGGAATGTATATAAATGTGTGTCTATGTGTGTGTTCAGATTTGGAGGGTCGACAGGAAAGGAAAAAAAAAAAAAAAACACAATCACTGAAGAAGCAGGATTGTTCAGAAATGAGCTACTTTTTAGCTTCTCAGGATTACTGAGTCCCGATGCGGTTTGATTTTTTTTTTATTATTATAAATTTTTTTTCATTTTCAGTTCGATTTTCATGACTTTCCATTCACGTCAGTGTCTTTTTCCTGAGAGCGAGGCTCACACGGGGTGGAGTTAGCAGGAGCCCAAGATCCTCGGACTGGCACAGAACATCATGCGCAAAGTTTAAAAAAAAAATACATTCATTGGTTTTTGCACCACAGTATGTTTGAGATGAAATCAAATGGAGCTCAAAATGCGGCAGTGCTTTAAAGAACTAATGCCATGAATCAAGATAAACGCATGGTTTTAAATCATGTGTCGTCTGCCTATAGACTGAAAGCCATAAACATCACACGGCAACGTGTCTTTCATAGGCTCGCTTGATTTAAAGGCCCGGTTTAGTTTTATTCAGATCAGGAGATCAACTGGTCTATTGCAGAACTTTAGACCTGAAAGGCTCAGGTTGCTTTCAAGTCAAGTTTATAATGAGTTTTTGAAGCAGATTGTCCACCAGACATACAGTCATGTTCAAAGGTTAGTATTCTTTTACATCTATAAAAACATAATAAAATCATCTGATCGTAGCTGGTCTCAGTATTAGACAAAGACAACCTTAAAACAAACAATAAAAGCAGTTTTTATCTTGTCATTATGTATTTTACAAAACTGAAGACAAAAAAGAAAAAAAAAAACATGCAGGCAATACTAAGTACCCCCTTAATGCTTCCACAAGATGTAAGAGGCTAAGTTGCAGCCAGATGCTGCTTATCATCAACCCTTGATTAATTGATCATCAGCAGGTGTGCAGTCCGTCTATAAAAGCAAAGGTTTTGGCAGGTTGCTGTTCTGGAGCATTCTGGTGTGTGTTAACACAAAGCCATGAGGGAAAAAAAACATAAGCGATGGTTTTAAAGAAGCAATTGTTACTGCACATCAAATCTGGAAAGGATTATGAAAACCATTTCCAAACAATTTGGAGTTTAACGTTCTACAGTGAAAAAGATTAGTCACAAGCGTGCTTGAAAAGCATTCAAGACGGGTTGCCAGTCTTCCCAGGAGTGTACGTCCCAGCACATTCACCCCAAGGTCAGATCGTGCAATGCTCAAAGAAATGCAATAGTAACAAAAAAAACTACTCAGCTCTCAGACACTACAGGCCTCACTGAGCTTGTTAAATGTTAAAGTCCGTGATGGCACAATTAGAAGAAGACCGAACAAGTGCAGTTTGTTTGGAAGGATTGGCAGGAGGAACCTCTTCTGTCTTAAAAGAACATGGAAGCGCTAATGAGGGTAGAAAAAAACTCTGATCAAACCATGAGACGTCTGGAACGATGATGTCTAGACCAAAGTGGAGTTGTTTGGCCTTAAGATCCAGAGCCATGTTTGGCGAAAGAAAACCAAACAGCATTTCTCCAGAGACACCTCTGTCACACCCACTGTCAGGTACGGTGGTGAAGGGGTGATGATTTGCGCTTGTTTTTTGCAGCCGCCGGACCTGGTCACCCAGAATATTCTAAAAGCAAATGTGACTCCATCTGTCCGACAGCTAAAACTCTATCGGAACTGGGTCATGGAACGGGACAATGCTCCGAAGCACACCAGCAAATCTACATTAGAATGGTTGAAAAACAAAATAATCAAGGTTTTGGAATGGTCTCGTCCAAAGTCCAGACCTCAACCCAATTGGAATGCTGTAGAAACCTTAAGAGAGCGGTGCCTAAGAGAATACCCAAAAACCTCAATGAACTGAAGCAAAGAACGGACCAAAATAATATTAAAGAAATATAAAGTCATACAGGAAACGATTACTTCAAGTTATTGCTACTAAAGGTGGATCTACAAGCTAAAAATCATAATAGTTAATATGTTCTACATGCTTTTTTTTTTCCTTTTTGGCTTCATTGTTGTTCTACACTGCTCAAAAAAATAAAGGAAACACTAAAATAACACATCCTAGATCTGAATGAATGAAATGTTCTTATTAAATACTTTGTTGTTTTCAACTATGAAAACAACAAAGTATTTAATCACACAAAAAATCACACAAAAATCATGGAAATCAAATCAATGGAAATCAAATTTATTAACCCATGGAGGTCTGGATTTGGAGTCGCACTCAAAAGTGGAAAAGTGGAAAAAAACACTACAGGCTGATCCAACTTAAAAGTCAAAATGAGGCTCAGTAGTGTGTGTGGCCTCCACGTGCCTTTATGACCTCCCTACAACGCCTGGGCATGCGCCTGATGAGGTGGCGGATGGTCTCCTGAGGGATCTCCTCCTAGACCTGGACTAAAGCATTCGGCAACTCCTGGACAGTCTGTGGTGCAACGTGGTGGTGGTGGATGGAGCAAAACATGATGTCCCAGATGTGCTCAATTGAATTCAGAACTGGGAAAAGGGCGGGCCAGTCCATAGCATCAATGCCTTTGTCTTGCAGGAACTGCCGACACGTTCCAGCAACATGAGGTAGCATTGACTTGCATTAGGAGGAACCCAAGTCCAACGGCACCGGCATATGGTCTCACAAGGGGTCTGAGGATCTCATCTCGTTACCTAATGGCAGTCAGATGACCTCTGGCGAGCACATGGAGGGCTGTGTGGCCCTCCAAAGAAATGTCACCCCACACCATTACTGACTCACTGCCAGACCGGTCATGCTGGAGGATGTTGCAGGCAGCAGAACGTTCTCCAGGGCGTCTTCAGACTCTGTCACGTCTGTCACATGTGCTCAGTGTGAACCTGCTTTCACCTGTGAAGAGCACAGGGCGCCAGTGGCAAATTTGCCAATCTTGGTGTTCTCTGGCAAATGCCAAACGTCTTGCACGGTGTTGGGCTGTAACCACAATCCCCACCTGTGGTCGTCAGGCCTTCATACCACCCTCATGGAGTGTGTTTCTGACCATTTGAGCAGACACTTGCACATTTGTGGCCTGCTGGAGGTCATTTTGCAGGGCTCTGACAGTGCTCCTCCTGTTCCTCCTTGCACAAAGGCAGAGGTAGCGATCCTGCTGCTGGGTTGTTGCCCTCCTACAGCCTCCTTCACGTCTCATGATGTACTGGTCTGTCTTCTGGTAGCGCCTCCATGCTCTGGACACTACGCTGACAGACACAGCAAACCTTCTTGCCACAGCTCGCATTGATGTGCCATCCTGGGTGAACAGCACTACCCGAGCTACTTGTGTGGATTGTAGACTCCGTCTCATGCTATCACTAGAGTGAAAGCGCCGCCCGCATTCAAGTGACCAAAACATCAGCCAGAAAGCATAGGAACTGAGAAGTGGTCTGTGGTCAGCACCTGTAGAACCACTCCTTTATTAGGGATGTTTACATTAATGAAAACTTAACAGATATCTTCATGCAGAGCATCTTAGATTCATCGCATTTTACATCCGAACAGTTGAGCAGTGATTGCCTCGGGCAAGTGTGGTGATGCTGGGGAATGGAACCTTCCCATTAGTAGTTGTAGTAGTAGTTCAGTTTTAACCACCCTCCCCCTGGTCTCACTGCTCGTCAAATACCTCCATGCCGTGGCCCTGCAGGAACCCAAACACTGGATCAGCGTTTGTTTGGAACGACTTTCTATGACTTTTGTAACAGTTTAAATGACTTTGAGACGATAAAATGACGTTGAGATAACGTTGAACGCAATGTTTCAAATACAACCCCAAAACAACGAAATCGTAACCTTGATTTAGGAAGTTTTTAAAAGGGTTCAGAGCTTCTCATGTGATGCATCTCTTGTTAGTGTTATATTGTTACCACTCTTGCTTTGCTTCCCTTCAGAAATGTCCTAAATTTCTATAGCGTAATATGTTTTTTTGTGCTGCTCATTGTTATGTACTATATGTGCATTTACTAGCATCAACAGCATGCCCCCTAGTGGTCCAGTGATAAGCGCCAGAGAACCGCAGTTCAAGTCCCACTCAGGCCATCTGTTTAGTATTAATATTGTTTTGAAGTTGGTTTTGCAGCATTGTATTCGGTGTATTCCCGTTGTTTCGACGCCATTTCATCAAAGACATTTTGACTTTCAACCTAATACGAAAGTTGTCCCAGCACCCATAAAATTAACATCACATCACCACAAACCAGAAAGCTTTCTTTATCCATACTCTTCTCTTTACATCTTTTCTGGTACAAGTTAATCTTTATCATTGGGATGTTTCAGGACAGTACCTTTATTTATTTATTTATTTATTTATTTATTTAAACCGTTGTTGACAGACTCTAAGCCTTCATCTAATCAGATGGCCTTGGACTCGGCTGAGGCAGGCACTTTATCTCTGATGACTTATTTCTGCAGTCCACTCCTGTTAGCCTGCAATAACAGAAGTGGACTCCATAGTAACTTGAACACCTCTCCGGTTGTACTGAACCTCCAACCTCATAGCACACAACGTGATCACGAGTCAATCCCTTCTACAGTATACCTATCTGATATGACTTTAATGAGGATGGGTTCCCTGTTAAATCTGGTTCCTCTCAAGGTTTCTCCCTGTTGTCATTTCATGGAGGTTTTTCCCTTGCTTGCTCATCAGGGACAAACTGATCATTATAATTTATATACAGTACAGACCAAAAGTTTGGACACACCTTCTCATTCAAAGAGGTTGAATTTGTATTATGGCAAGAAAAAAGCAGCTAAGTAAAGAAAAACGAGTGGCCATCATTACTTTAAGAAATGAAGGTCAGTCAGTCCGAAAAATTGGGAAAACTTTGAAAGTGTCCCCAAGTGCAGTCACAAAAACCATCAAGCTCTACAAAGAAACTGGCTCACATGCGGACCGTCCCAGGAAAGGAAGACCAAGAGTCACCTCTGCTGCGGAGGATAAGTTCATCCGAGTCACCAGCCTCAGAAATCGCCGGTTAACAGCAGCTCAGATCAGAGAGCAGGTCAATGCCACACAGAGTTCTAGCAGCAGACACATCTCTAGAACAACTGTTAAGAGGAGACTGTGTGAATCAGGCCTTCATGCTAGAATATCTGCTAGGAAACCACTGCTAAGGACAGACAACAAGCAGAAGAGACGCGTTTGGGCTAAAGAACACAAGAAAGAAAACTCTTTGAATGAGAAGGTGTCCAATCTGTATATATATACAGTAAGTCCCCTACATACAAACAATCGAGTTACGAACAAAGCGAGTTGAAAAGATAGCAGACATCGCTCCATGTCCTTTAACATGAATCGTTCAACCATCAGCACGGTTCTGAACAACAAGGACGAGATGATGGAACGTGTTAATTTTATACCGTGTTTGTTTTGACGATGTTTGTTGGACTTACGAACAAATTTGACTTACGAACGAGCTCTCATTCTTATATTGGGGACTTACTGTACTTCCTCACACTTTTCAGATTATTTCTATGATTTTTTTTTATTCTGTGAGGCTGCTTCATGACATGAAACTGAATTCAATTAATAAATTCTTCCCGGTTTTGAGGCTCATCAGTGGTTTACATCTTGCGGTGAAGCCTTCCACTGACTGTTAGGAAAACGCCTTCCTCCTGATCTAACCAGGGGATTTTCTTCACCAGGGAAAACTCTCATCATCCACCCCCGCTTTTTTCCCAAGATCTTCCAGACCATTTGGCGTTCCTGAGCTAATCAGTGTGATTTAGCCAGAGCTAATGCTTTCGCGATCTCACCGACGGGTCTGTTTAGATTTTCTCAGCCTAACCATACTGTAGCTTGCTTCTCCGGCAGTCCCGGGACTGCTTCCCATTTGTTTGCTTAGCTGTACGCAGCATCGCACCCGGCCCTTCGACAGCCGAGCAGCACCTCGACATCCGTTTGTTTCATTTTGTTTCATGCAACGTACCGAACCAGGTGTCCTGAAGATACGTTCAGAAACCTGTCACTGATCGCAGTATTTAGGCTAGATCATGCTTTCCTGAAGCTTGCCACCGCTTCGAATGGAAGAATGTCTGGTCGTTCCAGAGGAACATCTGAGTTTGGACTGAAAATTAAAACCACAAGTGAAAAAAAAAGGAAAGGAAGGAGGGGTGAATTTTCATCTCTCTTTTGGAAGCTGTCGTGTCTCTCTCATCAGCGGCTCATTAGTCAGCTCTGCTTTGTGCTCAGACCTCATCCTGTTATGCATAAGAGAGTGTGTGTGTGTATATGTGTGTGTGTGTGTGTGTGGATATTTGCGTGAGCGAGCCACTCCTTTATAATAGGAGACACTTGGATTGCATGTGGCTTACAGACCATGTGTGTGTGTGTGTGTGTGTGTGTGTGTGGACTGAATATGGGCAGTGCATCAGAGCTTTGGAAGGAAGGAGTCACTGCCGGTAAAAGAGACTGAGGGAGGGAAGGAGGGAGGGAGGGAGAGAGGGAGAAAACACGAGAATGTTAAATATGAGACATCACAAGTAGAAAAGATAAACATTTACACAAACCCGACGGTGTGTGTGTGAGAGAGAGAGAGAGAGAGAGAGAAACGTAAAAATCATTATAGAAAAACATACAGGGGCGAAGAGTCAAAGCCGAGGTGGTGAAGACGGGTCCAAGCGCGAGATGTTGTGAAGCGCGGAGAAATGGAAAGAGAGAAAGAGAGAGCGGGGGACAAATCATCTGGACGAGTTCAGATGAAGTGAGAGATGGAGGGATGGAAGGAGGATGCAGAGAAGAGGACGGGTGAGAGAGAGGGGGGGCAAAGTAGGTTAAAGTATGGAGAAAGGGTGAGGATGTTCATAGTGTAGGATAGAATGGACAAGAGAAGAAAGAGAGAAAAGAGAGAGAAACAAGCTACAGGTTTTTTTTTTTTTTTGCAAATGGAGAGCTCGCTCTAACACACTTCAACACTTTTCTGCAGCGTTTTCATTTTCAGCGGTAGTCAAAGTTGTATTGTGTTTAGAGTTGAGACTCTGTGAGGGAACAGTGAGCCCTAACGGATCAGTTACTTCAGCTCGTGTGTGTGTGTGTGTGTGTGTGTGTGTGTGAGAGAGTGCTGGCGTGTTGGAAAGCAGGGAGGCAAAGTAAAGGAGGGGAAAAGTAACTGGCAAAAACACAGAGGAATGACGAGGGAGGAGAAGAAAAGTGCAGGGAGGAGAGAGAGAGAGAGACTGTGTGTGTGTGTGTGTGTGAGTGTGTGTGTGAGAGAGTGTGAGTGTGTGTGTGTTGTGGTGGGTACAGAAAAGAAAGAGGAGAGGAGAGAAAATGCGAAAGGAGTGAGAGTGTGTGTTTCCAGGGAGTGGCGAGCGAGACCGTGAACGTCTGCGTTCCTAAACGGAGGGGAGTTTCCTTGGAGAGGGAGAAAACCTCAGCAGTGTGCGCGCGTGTGTGTCTCTGTGTATGTGTGTGTGTGTGTGTGTGTGTGGGGCTTAATGATTAAGTCATGTGATACCGTTGGGAACAAAAATCCTCCAGCAGTGCCACTGAGTGGAAGCGAAAACAGTTTTAAAAAACATTGCGAAGCAAAAAAACGGTACAATAGTGTGGTGGGCATAGTGCACTTAGTGACCTGTTTTACACACACACACACACACACACACACACACACACACACACACACACACACACACACACACACACGGGGGCTGCCTGTGGATATAGGCCAGATGCCGAGACAACTGTACATCATCAGCATGCGTGATGGGGGATGTAATTGTGTGTGTGTGTGTGTGTGTGTGTGTGTGTGTGTAGCTGGTACTTGTCTAGCAGAAAGAAATGTAAATCACTTACAGTCGCCTGAAGTAAATTTAGTACGTCTTTTTCCAGCTGTTTGCGTGCAGACTTTGAGTGAGGGAGGGACGGACGTTTTGCATGCATGTATATGTGTGTGTGTGTGTGTGTGAGAGAGAGAGACGTTCTAACAAAAACCTATTGAATTTTCTGGTGCTTTCTGTTCCACAGACACGCCATGCTCTCCCTAGACGAGCCGCTGGACCTGAAGGTCTCCTCAAGCCGGGACAGAACGCACAGAACGTCTATCTGCGCCCCGCTCCGATTCGCCCGGACCAGGGTACCCCGCCCGTCACGCAGCTCTGACACGGGTCTGTGAACGTGCACACACACACACACACACACACACACACACACACACACACACACACACACACACACACACACACACACACACACACACACACATATCCATGTATAGGCATTAATGCTGTTAAACATGCTGTTAATTTGCACATGAATAATCTCGAGTGGATGTAAATACAAACGAGGCTATAATTAGTCATATATTCATAAACTAGCGGAAGTACACGTCATTAACAGGTCAAGATCTGATGAGCTTTAATGTAATCAGTGAAATTATTATGATTTCAGGTTGAAGCCTGAATCTCTGTCTAACTTACTGTATTAATACAAAAGAAATCACATTCTGTAAGGTTGAGGTTGATTCAAGACAAATACACTCCCTGTTCGGTAATCACAGAGTGAATCACAGACGAGGAATCGACAAAGTCGATCAGATAAAGATGAAGTTTTGTCTTAAAACGACTCCAGCGTGTTAAAATTCACTTCTACCACTTCCACAGCCAAAGTGAAAATATGAGCTAATCCCAGTAAAAATATTCACTTTATCTTTTCTAATTAATATCTATTGCTGCAGGTGTGTGTTTACATTGAGACAGTAGCGCATTAGTAGATTATTGTAAAGTAGATTATTAAGTCCGGAACATAACCGTTCATAACATCACTTTTACTCATCATTTAGATTTCACTGATGCAGATTAAACTTCAGGCAGAGATCCAAGTACTGCAGAAGATTCAGTAAATTCTGTCCAGCGGTCGATTTGAGACACGTCCTCAGTTTGACACATGCGCAGGACTTCGCTTTTACTAAACGTTTTGATTTAATTTATGGTGCAGGTTAAACTTCAGGCAAACACAGAAGGACTGGCAACGTTTCCGTGAATTCTGTTAAGCCAGTTGTACGTGATGCTGTGACAAAATCTGGCCGGACAGACATACAGAATTTTTTTCAGAGACAGGTTTCAGGACCTCCAGTTTATGAAATGTAAAGAGATCAATGACCGATGTACAGACAGAACCTCTCTTTCATTCATATAGATCAAACAAAGGAAGTAAACATTTAAGTAACGCCCACACGCTACACAAAACCATGTTTTATTCCTGTTTTTTAAAAAGTTTTTTATTTTATTTTGTCTTAATAGATATGTCAGACTCTCCCACATCCTCGAAACCAGACCTCAGTGCGTGTCCCTCCTCGTCTCCTCCCTCTCCTCAGCACTCCTCTTCCAGCTGCGGTCCCCTGTCGCCCCCTCAGGCCAGGGTGAGCTGTAACACACACCCATCACGGACAACAAGGACATTAAACACACTCCCTCCTGGGCTGTGCTCCAGGCCCTGTCTCACACACACACACACAAACACACACTCTTCGTCGATTCCCCATCGCCTTGCTCGAGTCAAATCCTGTCCTTAATCGGCTGAAGGGAAGATTGTTCCAGGGGTTGTTCTTGGATGCCCGAGGGATTGACTCGTTAGCGTGGGTTTTGAGGAAGAGCAATTACCCACAAGGCTTTACTTTTTTTTTTTTTTTTATAAAATGGTGCAATTTCCAGATTCAGTTTTATTCTTTCTTTCTCACTGGCTGGGAAGTTGGACCCGAGTTATGGTCAATAAGCAAACTAACCCGCGCACTCGTCACCTCCTTCGAAACGTGCGGCATCTAAAGATGTCAGTTATTTATTTTATTTTTTTCATCACGACACAAAACTCAATTAAACAAAAAGCAGACGTTTTATCAGTTGCATAAGTGTCCGTCCGCGCGGAATCACAGCAACAAGTATTCTGGGATACGTCTCCGTCAGCGTTGCACATCTGGATCCTGATGTCATGCCCATTCTTCTTGGCCAAATCGCTCGAGCTCTGGATAACACCAGTTTAAAATCTAATCAGATTCAGGTCCCTGGCTTCGATTTGTGCTTCCCGACATACTCAGGTTCTTGGATTCGAACCGTTCAAGGTGAACTTCTGCTACAGTCTCGAGTCGACCAGAACAAGGTGTCCTTCCAAGGTTTCGCTGCATTCGGTTCTGTCCATTATCATCTCAAGGTTTAACCTGCTGAGGAACAGAAACTCGGATGACGTAGTGCTTCCACCACAATGCACAATGCTTTATTAGGATATCATGGAAAGGTTTTATCATAATTTTATTTAAAAAGTGGAACTGGAGTATATCAAACTATAACAATATTACATTTTGAGATAAAACGCCATCTAATACTCTGTCTAGTCCGGAGTGCTGACTTGACAATTATCCAGAAGATGATCATCGACACCCTCCAGAAGGAGGAGAAGGTGAAGCTTATTCATGGAAAGTTGACTGAAAGGGAAAACTGTGGTAGGAAAATGTGCACAAGCACCAAGGATGACCGCAGCCTTAAGAAGATGGTCAAGAAAATCGATTCAAGACCTCGGGAGAGCTTCACAATGAGTGGAGTGAGGCTGGAGTCAGTGCATCAAGAGCCAGAGAAATAGGCTAAAACTGCGGCATTCTTAGTATAAATCCTTTCCCGAACTAAGAAGAAAAATAACCGGACCGTTTCTCAGTGGTCCAAAGTTCTTCTTTTTGGAGATCAACGTCCCAGAGTCTAGAGAAAGAGTGAAGAGGCAGAGAATCTGCGTTTGCTTGGAGCGTAGTGTGTAAATTTCCACAGTCTGTGATGATGTAGGGTGCCATGTCATCTGCTGCTGTCGGTCCATTGGGTTTTATCAAGTCCAAAGTCAACGTGTCCGTCTACCAGGGGATTTTTAGGCACTTTACGCTTTCGTCTGATGACAAACTTTATGGAGATGCCGCAGGACTCAACACCTTCCCACAGGGCCAAAGCTACCATGAACTGGTGTGCTGTCCATGATACTGTGCTTGATTGGCCAGACAACTCGCCTGTACCAAATCCCATAGACAGTCTGTGGAACACTATCAAGAGGAAGATGAGAAACACTCACTCACTCATCATCTATACCGCTTAATCCTGTATTCAGGGTCACGGGGGCCTGGAGCCTATCCCAGGAGACTTGGGGCACATGGCAGGGTACATCCTGGACAGGGTGCCAATCCATCGCAGGGCGCAGACACACACACATACACTCACTCATTCACACACTACGGGCAATTTGGGAGCGTCAATTAGCCTGACATACATGTCTTTGGACTGTGGGAGGAAACCGGAGTACCCGGAGGAAACCCACCAAGCACGGGGAGAAGATGCAAACTCCATGCACACAGAGACGGGAATCGAGCCTGGCCGGGGATCGAACCCGGACCCTGGCGGTGCAAGATGAGAAACACTTGATCCATCATACTGATGCAGTATTTCATGCTAAAAAGCCCAGACCGAGTGCATAAATTAACGCAATTTTTTTTAGAATTTCTTTATTGTTAAACCTTTTTGGATTGATCTTAGGAGATATGATAAAAAAACTGCAGTATCTCAAAATATATTTTCGCCATAGGCTGTAAGCCATAATCATTCAAATTAACACCAAATACAGCTTGAAATATTTTGCTTTCACAATCTATACCCCCACACACAACCTCAAAAAAAAAAAAAAAAAACCCACAACCTCGTTTTTCACACACAGGATTCAGAGTCTATGGGTTACCTGGAGGGTGAGGCTTCTCCTCCTCCACGTCCTCCAGGATTCCAGTTTTTTCTACCAATCGGGGCAGGGGGCAGCCTCCTCCCACCCAGCTCTATACTCAGTGCTCAGCGCCGGGACAGACGCGATTCTCCTGAACCGGCAGAGGAACAGCTCGCCTGCCGCTGGCTCCGGGTGAGCAAGCCGGTTTTCCTTGAGCCTCAGTTAAGCACTTGATACTGTATTTCTCTGGGCGTCATTTGCTCACAGATTAGGTTGAAAAGCAAAGCACAAATAAACTGCATCTCTGGGTCCAATTAAACAGTCATTAAACTGTAATAAAAAAAAATGCGCATGCTTTTTTTTTTTTTTTATTTAAAAAAATCCTTCCATGCTCTAGTGACCCCTGGTGGAAGTTTTCACACATCCATTTTTTTCTATGTCTGCATGGTTCTGTAGTGCCATCTGCTGTTCGAATGCCTGCAGGATCTGGTGGATCACGTGACCGAGTCCCACGTCAAGCCTGAGAGGAGCTCAGGCTACTGCTGCCACTGGGAAGGGTGCGCGCGCAAGGGCCGCGGCTTCAACGCCAGGTGACTGGATATTCGGGTTCAGACTCAGACGATGGATCTTTAAATTTAATACTAATACTAACCAATGAAATACACTGGTTAGTATACGATGAAATACACATACAGCACAAATAAAAGACTTGAAAGATGAATAGAAAAAAAAAAACTTAAAAGAATAAAAAAATAATTAAGCAATATCATATGAAAGCGAGTGCCGTTGTGCTGAACATCAGCACAGCTGTAGGCACAGGCCATCAGGGTGAGCGCTTCTTTAATATTAGTTTATCATTGAGAACTAACTAGACACTATGAAGAGCAGTCATAAAAAATTAGCATTATCGAATAAAAAAAAAAAAAACTGAAAATATTTGCCCAGAAATGAATACGCCCATGAACATTTCTTCTTGTTTAAAAAAAAAAACCCCTGCAGTTTAGTTCCTCACAATGCCGCTAGAGCAGACCCGGGCATTTTAAGGCCCGGGGGGCCAAGTACGGGCCGCGGCCTGACTCTGACTGGCCCGCGAAAGGTTGCTTAGAATTAAGAAAATAAAACCTACTTTCAAAATTTTGCATAATGCATGGACTAAAACAGCAGTGCTTTTACTTTGGAACCTGTTTACTGTGTGCGTGCGTCGTTTACGTACAGGTACTCTGAAACAAGCCCGAGTGCATGTGATTAGCAACAAGTCATTGTAATGGTATCCCTTCAAAATGTTTGCACATGCCTAAAAAAGAAAGGTGGACGATAAAGGGTGTGGTTTCAAGGAAATATGGACTACTAAATATTTATTTACTGAAGTCGGGAATAAACCCGTGTGTTTAGTTTGTGGAGAGCAGGTCGCCGTGTTTATGAAGTACAACGTGAGTCGGCATTACGAGACGAAGCATCCGGCCCTCTACAATATTTTCTGCTTCTCATTTGGGCCCTGGGGAAAAATAATTGCCCACCCGTGCGCTAGAGGGTCAAAACCAAAATGGCGCACATGGTTGAAAAAATTGAAGCGTGCCTCCTTCATGACAACGCTCCAGCCTGTTCAGCTCACAAAACGATGAAACTTGCGAGTGACTTGGGGTACGAAATTCTGCTTCATCCCCTCTACCCCTTGAAGAAACCACTTAGCCTTTAATGCCGACGAGGTGATTATCGAGGTGGAACTTTTCCTCAAGAGCCAAAAAGAAGGCTTCTTCAAAGACTGCCTCCACCAGCTCAGAAATGCCTTCTGGACTGAGGAAACGAAAATGTAACTGTTTGGCGTAACGGCCATCATTATATCTGTCAGAAAAAGCGTGAGGCTTGCAAGCAGAAGAACACTCTCCTGACCATGAAGCACTGTACAGTAGGTGGCAGCATTATGTTACAGGAGGGAATGGTGCATTTTAAAAAAGAGATTATATTGGAGCAATATCTCAAGACAGCAATCAAAAAGTTAAAGCTTACCACCAATGGGGTTTCAAATAGACAGTGACCCCTAAAGTGCACTTCCAAAGTTGTAGCCAAATGGCTTAAGGATAATAAAGTCAAAGTATTGACTATGTGGTATTGAAAGTGGCCCTGACCTCAATCCAGAAGAAAACCTGTGTGTAGAACTGAAAAAGCATATTTTGACAAATGAGGCCTAAAAACATGAGGCCTCAGTTCTCTCAGGAGGAATGGGGTAAAAAAAGAATTCAGCCAGTTATTTTAAAGGATTTAAAGGAAATGCTACTAAATACTTACTACAAGTAAACAAATAAAAGCTGAAATTAATCTTTCCCGCTTCTATTATTCTGACATTTCATATATAATGACATAAGACAGGGAAAGGTTCCTGGGATTAAATCAGGAGTTGTGAAAAAAAGAAATAAAAAGAAGTTAAACTTCTGATTTAATCGTAATTCCACTGTAATTGTAATACAAATTGGTGCTTAACGTTTTTAACTTAAGTCACACGATGTAGTGACTTAGCAAAGAATAAAACAACTTGAGGGCGTGATTTTACAGGACTATTATTATTATTATTATTATTATTATTATTATCGTTAATTATTTTCCAAAGAAAAAAACAAGTTCTGAAATGGTTTTAAGAGCAATTTACAAACAGTACAGTTTAGTATTTATTAAGGAATGACTCATACTTGTTCTCCGTTCCTTGTTAAAAAAAAAAAAAAAGGGTGTAAACAATGTAGTTTAATTAAAAACAAATTATCATTTACAGTTTGCCTGGAAGCATATTATTGAGAAATCTATGAAGTTAAAGCTATAAACTATTCTGTCCTGAGAATTCATGAAATCTTTAAAGAAATGTCTTAACAGTACATGATTTTAAACTGGATCTTAGTGTTGAAAGTTGTTGGCAGGAAGCAATGTTCTGTTTTCCCCAGTACACAATGAGGTTTAGTTCCTCGGGCGTGTCTGGGCTCGAGCTCGACCTGGTTTTTGCTGATCTGACATCAAAGAATACTGAACAGAAACAAAACAATCCGATACTATGTACACAGGAAGTCTATACCAGAAGAGGAACACATAGATGCAGATACAGATAATGATATAGATGTATGTGGTGTGTGAGGCATTTTAGTTGTGCGCTTGTCCCGTGTGATAATAAAACATGTCTCTTGGGTAGGTACAAGATGTTGATCCACATCCGCACACACACCAACGAGAAACCCCACCAGTGTCCTATCTGTAGCAAGAGCTTTTCCCGGCTGGAGAACCTCAAAATACACACACGGTCGCACACAGGTGAGACAAAGACACTCGGCTTACACCATATCCCAGTTTACACCCGCATCAGTTGCTGTGTCCTTTAGAGTTTTGTCCGAGTTACATATTCGCATGCATGCGGAAAAGACGTAAAGTTAACATTCCTTTACTGTTTTTCAGCATCTCACATCAAATCTTTAACAGATATTTGCTTCAGACCAAAAAAAAAAAAAAAAAAAGTTTCTTCTTCTAATTGTAACTCATAGAAATTCTGACTTCCCACTTCTGAGGTGCAGTATATTGAAACAAATCCAATCTGGGAATTCCAAGTCCAGTCCAGTCTTTACAGTATGTCACATATACATTAGATACATATATTGTTCCTTATTCTTTGCATATCCCAGTTTTTGCTGGGATCAGAGACCAGGGTCAGCCATTATACGGTTCTCCAGGAGCAGGCAGGATGAAGGGCCTTGCCCAAGAGCCCAACAGCGGCAACCTGGCGGAACTGGGGCTTGACCCACTGACCTTCCGATCAGAGTAACTCGGAGCCACCACTGCCTCGATCAAGGATTATCCCATGCCATGCTAAAATGTGTTGCTAGTGTGCATAATTTCACAGTGTCGAATGGTTTGAATTTCCGTTGAATTGGAGTATTTCCAAACTTTGATGTAAGGTCCAATCTTCCATTTGTCTTTGTGGGAGTCGTGATGAAAGAAAGGGTTTCCCCGGCTTTCTTGCGTACTGGAAGTCGTATCAATCGTCACATGGAGGTAGGGATCGCTCAGTGGTTAAGGTGCTGTACTACTGATCGGAAGGTTCTAGATTCAGACCCCAGCGCCACCAAGATGCGCCACTGAGATGCCCTTGAGCAAGGCCCATGACCGTCAACTGCTGATATGCCTATTGAGATAAATGTAAGTCAAAAAACCATTGATGAAAATGAAAACCTATCCTTTTCCTTTACAGTACAATCTCATCACACTCCTCGTCACGCTGGTTGTAACATTGCCTTTCTTCCAGTCGTTCATCATGTCTCTACTCCACCTTTCTTTCTTGTTATTTATTTATTTATTTTTTGTTCAGGAGAGAAGCCGTACGCGTGTCCGTACGAGGGTTGTGGAAAGCGCTACTCCAACTCCAGCGACCGCTTTAAGCACACGCGTACACACTACGAGGACAGACCCTACTGCTGCAAGATGGTCGGCTGTCCCAAGCGCTACACAGATCCCAGTTCCCTCCGTAAGCACATCAAGGCTCACGGCCACTCCGTCTCGACAGGTCCCGAGCCGACGGTCACCCCCAGCGATCCTCCCACCTCTCCCGTCTCAGCAGCGAGAGCTCAACTGGTGTTGCCCGGGGCCGCACTGGCTCTCCTGCACGCCTTTACAGGGCCACTCATGGCACTGGGTGCCTCACCACTTGATCTCTCAATGTCTGCAGGGCACACGGGGGCAGAAGCTGTGCTCCGTCATAACATCATGGCTCCAGGGCTGGGCAAGGCACCTCTCTTCGACCCTTTACTGCTTCCTTCGTTTGGGCTTGAGGCTAAACAAAGGGTCTTGAAGGAGAAGGGTGCTGATGATGAGGATGAGAATGAGAACAGGGAGATGGAGGAAGGACGCAACGCTTTATCCTGGGTGTTTGTCCCGCCGGGTATGATGATGCTCAAGCAGGCCATAGTCAGCTAGACCGGGATCATGTCGCAAGTCACGTGATCTGTAAAAATGGTATAATCGAAACCATGTAAACCACCATCATTCATAGATTCATGCTCATCTAGCTCATTTAAAAATCTTGACGCGTTTCGAGTTTTTCGAAGCACATTCTAATATAACAGCATATTTCGGGCAGCAAACATACCAAACCTGCAGTATTTTTCATTTCGCTACAAGTATTTTCACTTCCCTTCCGACGTGTATGGATTCAAATACAATCCGGTACTAATTTGAATTTCAAACATCAGTTGTGTTTAACCAACCCAAATATGTTTCTTGCACATCCTCCTTCCTGCTAAGAACAAACACTGATTTAGTACTAATTGTGACCTAAAGACCCACAGTGACCAAACATTGAGTGCAGGATGCAGTGCGAGATAAGAAGTTGTACTGTACGGATATATGGATGTACATGTGTGTGTTCAGTGTAAACGCCTTTCATACTCATCTAGTTGTTTGACCAGCTGGCACAGATTGAATGTTAACAAGAAACCGAGAATATGAATGACGACGATCTCAAACAGATTCAGAGCGCAGGAATGCGGAAGTTTGACACATGCCTACTGGTATCATGGCCGCATCCTGCTGACCTTTAAAGATAAAGGTGTTGTGACGTTAAAAACCGCTAACAGAATTATACAGGGCAAACAAGAACCCAAGCTGACAGCGTTTCCTCATATACGAAACCACCCTAAGCAAATCATTATTGCGGGAATTTAACGTTAATTGCAGATTCCTTATCTCTTCGTGCAGTTACAGTTTTTTCCCCCCATCCTTCATACTGACAGCTTTCACCATGAAAGTGACAAAAAAAAAAAAACAGTCCGAGGGCCATTCTGATAATAGACGATGACCAGCTCCTGACTAGTTTTGCACAATCATTGTAATGACCTCCATGACCGTCGTGTTGTTCAGTAAGCAGTTCAAGTGCCTTTATCATGAGCTTATTGCTGTGCTTTGTAATAGTCGACCGACTCGTGCATGTAACGGCAGCTTGAAGTGGTCTCTTTCTCGGACATATGCTTTTATCGTACCGTTTMCAAGTCTCATATATTCTGCATGGCCAAACAAACAAACACACAAAAAATCCTTAATTTTTCATGTCTTTCATCATTCGAGTCTTGGAATATACCTGTGCCATCAGGGGAGGAAAGCCTCAGCGATGTGATGACTTGGTGATCCAGGTCGCCAGCTGACTTTATTTTATTGCCACGTAATGTTGCTGAGACTAGACCTGAGCAACTGAAACAACCCCAGATCACAACACTGCCTCCAGAGGGCACCGTGCATGATGGGTGCACATCGCTTCGTGAGCTTTCCTTTTTACCCGGACATGTCCACSGCTCTGAAATAGGGTCAATCTGGACTCATCAGACCACATGACCTTTTTCCATTCCACTGGAAGTTAGGCATTTATGTTCCCAAGCAAACCGAAGCCTTTTGTTCTCATTAGTGTCACTAACAAGTGGTTTTCTTACAGACTCACAGCTGTTATATTCTGTACCTCGCATTCTTACCACATTCATACTTTTCATTATTAAATAGTGTAGCTGTTATTCCTACAGTTAATGCAAGGTAACCAAATACACAAATGATCTCCAAGAATGCTAATTTGTGATTTCAAAAATATTTTTAAAAAGATTTTAAGGTCAATAATTTAATTATCATCAAATTTATTGTTTTTGGGCTCACTGTCCAAACAGTGGAAATGTCAGTAACACCTTATTGATAGTTGGCACTTAGGATTACATTAGCTGATGAGCTATTGTTTGTTTTCTGAGACAGAAATGCAGTTATTACAAGTTGAACTGAGCGGCAGTATTTGATTATTTCTATGCAAATTATGTTACGACACTTGTAAAACTGGAACATGGTTAACTATTACTTGTCTATGATGCGGTGAAATAGAGTTCACCAAATATGACATGGGATTTTTTTTTTTTTTTTTTTACATCCCCAACACGAAACATAATGAGAGTCATGCAAGTATATACTTGGCTTTGTATATGATGGTAAATCAAACGTTTACTGCTGAAAGAGACCACTGGACACTGCCATGACTTGCACCAGACATGCTGCAGTCACTTCTTCTAAGGACTTCTAAGCCTTTTCCCAAAAATCAGGTGTTTGTGCAACTGGTTACACAAAGCTACACCTGTAAGTTAGGCATTCCAGATGTTTTGTACACTATATGTATGTATGAAGGAACCTAAATGTCACGTATGTCAATATGTGTATTTTTTTTCCCYGACATGTGTTCTAACAATGAGCATGCAGATCGTTTCAAAAAGAGATATTGTCATGCAAGATTTTGACAATTATGATAATGACGATGACTGGCAGCGTCTAATAAATTAAACAGAGGCATATAATAAAGAAGAAATATGACTCTTGTCATGTGTGTTGCAGTACAACCACTATTACACCACGTTCTAGAGTCTGAAAATGATGGCACGCATTCCCCGGTCAGGTCGACGCCCAGCATATGCGTGACAGCGTCCAGAGTCGGCTCTGAAAAACTAAACATGTTGGAGGATTTTCTCGGTCTGTTCTCCCTGCTTTYGCTGATTTTAATCTGTACACCAAATACATTTACATAATTTCTGTGAAAAGTTGCCTCGCAAGTTGCCAYACAACTTTTGCTGTCTGTTGCACACTAGGACGGACTCCTATACAAACTCCTKTTTWTTGTAGTTGAGTGTACTTCCATGAATTTAAGAATTTCCTTGTGTAAACCCTAATGAACCAGCTCAAATGAAATCCATTGAAGTGTCACGGGGAAAGACAACCTGACCTTTCACATGGTCGTGATTACTTCAATATACAATCAAATTTAAGCTCATCTGTAATCAAGAATATCAAACAATCAAGATATGAAMTGCATTTCCTGTTTTTTGKATTTGTCATACAATACAGCTTGTGTAACATGAGATGTAATATTAATTAGATGAAAATGACCTCTTAATCCTAGAAATTACTTCCACAAAGGGGAAGTTTGTGAAAAGGGACTTCCACAAAACCGCAGCGTTTGCAATTAGGATAATTATGTTTATTTGGCCTATGGGCTGTTTGWTTGACACTAATGATATAATGGTTTGGTTAAGGATCATGAACATGAACGGTGTTTCCGCAGGTGTGAAATATACTTGCGGGTCAAGCCAGCGAAACGGACCAGTATTTCCTCCAGCACAAAAGTGCACTCAGTAACAGTAGCAGTGATGGTAACACATAAGGGAACTGTTCGCTACTAGTTAATTGATCTTGGATGGCATTGTCATAAATGCTATAAACATTAATCTGATATTGCTTTGTACTGTTATGCTAGTTTACTGGAAAATAGAGAATTTTGCCAGTAAATAAAAACCAAGACATCTGTAGGATGAGGATCAGATAAGCAGCCATAATAACTGTAAAACCAAGACATTACATTGTGGATGTGTATTCATAAACGTCACTTGTTAGCTTGTTGTAAACCTGGATCAGGGAGACACTGCAGAAAACAAAAGTCCCTTTATGCATCAGATTACACAACGGTTTTATTCTGTTACCAAATGCTCCCTGACTAATGCTATTACTCAGGTCAGTGCAAATCACAGCCATGAAGAACCTCAAACTATAGAGCAAATTCTGCCAAAATTGCCCATAAAGCATTTTCACTGTAAATATGCACCCAGATAATCTTCGGAAAAGGTTCTGAAATGGCCTTTTAAAGCTTTAAGGGCAATAAAAGCTACATGGCATAAGTTATACAGTACAGTCAGGTCCATGAATTTCGGGACAAAGCTTATAAAAAACACTCAACATGTGAGCAAAGTCAAGGTCTTGAGCTTTAATTCAAGGGATTTGACAAAAGCGTGACATTAACCCTTTTTTATATAAATATTTTTAAACAAATCAGCAAGACAAGGAGTTTGTACTGTAAAGATTGTCATGAGAGTGGCATTAAAAATGGTTTTCATTTTCATGACACGCAGCCTCCCCCTCACACCTTTCCCTCTTGCCCCACCCCAGCAGAAAACTCATCTTGTCCATTTATGCAAAATGTATGCAAAAAACAAAACAAAACAAAAAAAAAACAATAGTCAAGGTCTTCAGCTCCGGCTTGTTCCCCGGACTTTCTGCCTTCAGGCTTGCCTTCAGTAAGTGAACAGAATGCTATATGGGGCTGCAAACAGGTGAGTGACTTGGCTAGTGAAGAATATCCTACTTCTTTGCCTTGAGCAGCTTTCTGTTTTATGTCACCATCCATAAGATAAGAGATGACCTTATTGTGATTGTTGTATAACACACACGTGTGGATGAGAGAGGTTGGCTTGCTTTTCAGTTTTTTAAGTAGCTATGGGTTTGTGTGTGTGCGCGTAAGGAGAGGGCCCAGTGTAATGGATGCTAAATCTCTGGGGAAGAACATGTTCCTCAGTCTGTTAGTGTGTGTCCCTTTTGTCCTGTATTGTTTCTCCAATGGACAAACAGCCTCTGACCTGGATGGGTTGATTCCTTAATAATGTTGCTAGATCTCTTGAGTGGACAGCTAGCATAAACTACAGTATGTCCAGATTGGGGAGCTTGGTTCCCACACTCTTCTGTGCTATTCTTTCCGGTTCTTTGCAGTGCACACGGTGTACCACACTGTGTCACAGTGGCAGAGAATGCTGTCCTATCAAGATTGTGTCGCTTGATGTGGGGTGGGACCAGCCTCTCAAAACACTTCATAGTCACTGGTAACAGGGCAACTGGGAGGTAGTCACTGAGGCTGTCTGCTTGCTCTTTGTTCATCGGAACAATAGTGGTAGATTTGCGGCATGTCCTCAGTGCAGTATCAGTAGTTGAGTGGTAGTCAGACAGGTTTGTTTGTTGTCTTTAGTAATTGTGTGTATTGTGTGTGTGCATAAAGACAAGTACTGATGTGCTACTGTAGAGTTTCCTCTCTGCTGGTGTGGGTGTCTAAGCACACAAGAACTGGTTCAGGGTCATGGCTGTTCACTGAGGTGCTGCTCTTGTAGTCCATTATGGCCTTAATACCCAATGCTGTGTAGGGTTGTTATTTTCAAAGTGGCCCATGATGCACTGTTGGTATCTGCCCTTCTGCCCCCTTCAGTTCTCTTCAGGAATTACTGTAAGCCAACCTGTCCCCTGACATGTACTGTAGACAGCAGTCCTTGCCCCGAGCAGAGACATTCCTGTCATGCCTTGCCTTTTTGTTTGAGAACACCTTGATAATCTTGGTACTTGACTTTTTTTTTCAGTGCAGAAGGATATGTATGCAAACAACTCCCAGTTTATAGATTCTTCACTCCAGACTTGGACAGGTTTATACAGCTGCTTGTGTTCTGTTGATTTCAGTTCTGTAGGACGGAATCATTTTGAACCACATTATCTCAACCACAGATGTGGTCAGATAGGCCAAGATGTGGAGATCGGGCAGCTTTATACTATCCTGGGATAATGGTGTAAAAAAAGTCTTGTCTCTGGTTGGTAAATGTGTATTATTATTCAGTTTGAGCCTTACAGTCTTTAAATCCACATATCCACATAGACCTCTCTTGACTGTACAGTCGTGGGCAAAAGTTTTGAGAATTACATAAATATTGGAAATTGCAAACTTTGCTGCTTAAGTTTTTATAAAAGCAATTTGCATCTACTCCAGAATGTTATGAAGAGTGATCAGATGAATTGCATAGTCCTTCTTAGCCATGAAAATGAACTTAATCCCCCCAAAAAAACTTTCCACTGCATTTCATTTCTGTCATTAAAGGAGCTGCTGAGATCATTTCAGTAATCGTCTTGTTAACTCATGTGAGAATGTTGACGAGCACAAGGCTGGAGATCATTATGTCAGGCTGATTGGGTTAGAATGGCAGACTTGACATGTTAAAAGGAGGGTGATGC
>QMIH01001388.1:35614-70292 GCA_003987875.1 Clarias batrachus | reverse complement strand
CAAAACTCTGTAGGGCTGCGGCCCTCCAGGAACTGAGTTTGAGACCCCTGCACTAGAACATAGAGAACACAACAAATGTTTAAACGAAGAAATCTTACAATTTAATCCACTGAACGGGTCGTAATCATATTTGATGCCTGCTGCAGGTGTCCAAATAATCGGGACAGGGGCAACAAAGGATTGAAAAAGCAAGATTCAGTTGTGAGCATCAGGTCTCTAACATGATTAGCTATAAAAGGGACGTCTTAGAGAGGAAGTTCAGTAGTAAAAATGGGCAGAGCCTCTCCAATCTATAAAAGAATGCGTACAAAGATGGTTTCTTTGGAAAACCTTAAAAATACTCAACATCAAATTGCAAGGGTTTGCAAATCTCATTGTCTACAGTGCATGACATCATCAAAAGATTCAGAGAAACTGGAGAAATCTCTGTGTTTGTAAAGGATAAAGCATTTTTGGATACCTATGTTTCTCAGGTGACCCTGCKTCACTCATTGGCTTGGTCGTGTCATTGACATTATTAAACGGGCCCAGGAATACKTCCAGAAACCACTGTCGATAAACACAATCCGCCGTGCCATCTGCAGATGCCAGATAAAACTCTATCATGCAAAAAGAAAGCCATATGCGGACRTGGTCCAGAAGTCCCGTTGTGTCCTGTGGGCCAAGGCGCATTAAAAAAAACAAACTGTTTCAAAGTGGAAAGTCTATGCTCAGACGAGTCCAACTTTGACTTTCTTGTTGGAAATCACAGACACCGTGTCCTCCGGGCTAAAGAGGAGGGAGACCTTCCAGCGTCTTATTAGCGTTCAGTTCAAAAGCCATCATCTCTGGTGGTAAGAGGTGCATACAGTAAGTGCATACGGTATGTGCTGTTTGTGTGTTTTGGAAGGCCATATGAATGCTGAAAGGTAAATAAAGGTTTTATTCAAATTCAACATTCAAATTCAAATTCAAATTGAATTTGTCATATACTGTACAGTACAGTACACAGTCCTACACAGTACCACATGCAGCGAAATGCGTATAGACCGTCCATTACCTTAAGATAAAAAAATATTAATAGAAAATAAATATGAATAAAAAAAGAAATAAAATGGAAAGTAGACAACGTTTAGCATTCAAAAACACACCGCCAGTACAATATAAAACATTGTCCCGTTATGTTCATTTTACTAGTAAGTAATTACTCAAGAACTTCTACAAGATGACATATTTACTCTTACTTAAGTTTTGTACCTTTATCGTTACTCACATCAGTGCATTTTATATGTATAATTTTCATATAGTAAAGTTTACACATACACGTCTATTTTCATTTTGAATAGTTTAATTCCTCACGAGCAAGTCTTTTTAATGTTTACACTTTTTCTTTCCCTCTACCCCTATATAGGCATTTGTTTACCTCCACACAGGTAAACCTGTCCAGACACATGCGTGGGGAAGCAACGGGCTTCACCCACCTGCCTCATAAAAGAGGGCGTGTTCTACACAAAGATCCTTAACACAACAAGCGCAGTAGAGACAGTGAAAGAGAAAAATGCGTTGACCGAGGTAGGGCCAGCTGAGCACCGTCTACCTGCAAATACTCGCCTACTGTGTGTTCTTGCTTGTTTTTCTTTTCTCCCGAGCAAAGTGTCTCAAGGAGTGCCCGCAGACTGATCTGTCCTGACGAGGAAGTACATGATCATACTGTACATAAATACCAGTTTGGATATGCCTTGTAAAGATGGAGGTCTATCCGCGCTATTAGAAAGTGGAACCATGGAACCGTGCAGAGCGGGAACCGTAACTGTGGAACCGTAGCCTTCAGGTGCCGACGCCGGGACTCGTCCTACACTCGAGGGGAAATGTGGTAAGTCAGGCTGCCGGGGTGTTAGTGCTTCCTGGATGTCCATGTGCCGTACGGAATGGCAAGTAAACGTTTAATCTGGGTCACATGGGAACTGGTGAAGTACCAGTGTTGTTCTAGGCAGTATGATGTGTGCGTTAATTACATACATGCTTTACGAAACATGAGACAGGTTTGTTCAGTTGGTCGATTCTTCTCTCTCTTCTCTCTTGTGTCTCATCTGGTGTGTTTCTAAGCCTTTTTAAAAAATGAAACTATAGTCAAACATGTCATGCACATGATATAAGCTTTTTATTCTTATTAGTTTTCTTAAAGCTTCTTAAAACGTAAACTTATTGCCATTAATAACGTCTAGCAATAAATGAAGTATTAAAATATTTACACGTTTTATGTTTCTTGTCTGAAGTGCCTGACTCTCTCTCTCTCTAAACAATAGCAGAAAAGAAAAGAAAAAGGTCTAAATATGTGATTACATAATTTATTGCCTGTTGTAAAATAAATACTAAAATATTATTCATATCATATTAATATAATATACATCATACTACTTTTCTTTTCCTGAAATATGTATATATATATATATTTTTGACCGGCTCTGTATGTATACATAAACAAAAACAGGCGTGCATACCTTTTTTGCATTGTTAAAGCGCATGAATAAAGGATGGATTAAAAACAATTCTTCTTTTTTTGTTGTTGTTTGTTTTTTTACACTTTTTCCAGTGTAGCAAAGAAGCAGAAAGGTACGCGGAGGCGCATGTGGCTCCGCTATGGCATTTGGTGCATTGCTGTTCTGTTGATACTCGGGACCATTTGCATGCACCGGTTCTTCAGGACTTATCTCCAGGTACAGAACAGTTTTTTCCTGCCCTCAACTACAGTGATAACAAACAATGTGGATCTGGAATCGTTCTACGTGGCTTATCCTCATGAGTACCACTTCGTCCTGGATCAGCCAGAGTTGTGCAAGCAACACAACCCGTACATTGTGATCATCGTTCCGGTGGCGCCTCATGAAGTGGAAGCGCGGAACGCCATAAGAAGCACGTGGGCGAACGAGAGCTTGGTCCAGGACGGAGACGCTCTGGTTCTGTTCCTGCTAGGATTCCCGAGCGGCAGCGACGCTGAGACGCTCCAGGCCCGTATACGCGAGGAGAACCTGCAGCACCGAGACCTGATTCAGAGCGACTTCATCGATTCCTACAGGAATCTGACCATTAAAACCATGGTGATGCTAGAATGGCTGCGAGATCGCTGCCCCCAGGCGCTTTACGCGGCGAAAGTGGACTCTGACATGTTGCTAAACGTTGGCGCCCTGACGCAAATGCTGCTGAGGTCCTCTCAATATCATAGCAACTACATTACCGGGCTGGTGTGGTACGGGAACGTAGTGATCAGAGATCCGTCCAGCAAGTTTTACATCCCTCTAGATGTCTATCCCAACGACGTGTATCCGCCGTACCCTTTGGGAATGTGCTACATCATTTCCATGGACCTTCCTGCTAAGATCCTGGAGATGTCGAGGAAAGTTAGACCCATCTTCATCGAGGACGCGTATATCGGCCTGTGCCTCGAACAACTCCATATCACTCCCACAAACCCTCCGAACGTCGCGCAGTTCGTGGTCAAGCCACCTCTAGCGTTCGACCGCTGCTACTATTCCGACCTCATCGCTGTTACAACGGACAATCCGGCTCAGCTTATCTCCTACTGGGTCGACCTTCACAAACCTGGCCCGGCCTGCGAGGACCCACAGAATACTAATTTCGGTTAAGAAATTATCTAAAAAAAAAAAAAAACAGTTATTGTATTTTGCCGCACAACAAAGAGTTACATTAGCCATGTTGAAATCACGCTGTCAGCTAGCTAAGCTCTTAAGCTTGTTGTTCGACTCAATGCAAGGTGAACGTGAATAAATTAAATTTTGTTGTCTGCTTTTACATTTGTTTATATATAAAAAAAAAAAAATTCGCCTCCGAGTGGCGCAGTGGTAAAAGCGCTCGCCCTATCATCCGGAGATCGCTAGTTCGAATCCCGGGTGGTGCTGTAACCTCTCGCAGCCGGAGGTCTAGAGAGAGCTGATTGGCCGAGCTCTCTCAGAGGGGAGGGATGAGAGGTACATAGTGCTCCCACATTAATCACGGCTCTACAGCCATTCAGGGGCGTCTGTGAGCTCACGCAACGGAGGGAGTGGATAGCGCTGTCCTCCAAGTGTGTGACTCCGCCCCCAACGGTGTGCGAGCGAGCAGTTCGAAAAGATGCGGTCGGCTGGCGTCACGTGGTTCGGAGGAAACACGTGATAGTCTTCGGCCCTCCCGGCTGAGTGGTAGTAGTAGCCTTAATGTGGGAGCCCCCTAGTGACGGGGAGGAATTGGACACGACTAAATTAGGGAGAAAATCGGGGAAAAATCCAAAAAAAAAAAAAAATTCCACTAATCATCCATGAGCTATTTATCATTGAGCTTGATTCAGTGTGAGCTGCTTTTATTTTTATTTCTGTTCTTTTATTTTTATTTTTATTGACTTACATCAATAAATTACAGCATTACTACACCGCCAAGCATTTCAAAATGACAAACCTTCTACAGAGGCGAACGTGCCCTCTGGCAAATAGGCATCGGTAGAGTACATGCCTGTGCCTGCGTACATTCTCAATCTGGAATGCTTTCTTAAAAATTTTTTTAGTTGCAATAAACAATTTTGTGACAATCTTCTGACTTGTGACTGCTTAATCATCTCTAAATTGCAATGAAAGTCCTCAAAGTTCTTCAAATTAAATAGCTCAAATAACTTTAACATGTGAAAAAAAAAAACGCAATATACTGTAATGGATTCCATAGCAATGAAGCAGAAACGAAAATCTGATAATCTGATAACACTTTTTGACACTTTATGTCCTTGATGACGCCGTTCGTGATAAAATTATTTTGACTCTTTTTAAGAGGCGATGGAACTCTACAAAACTGGTATTACTGCATTGTTTTGACATTGCAGGCTTAGAATGAGGCTTAACAAGGGCATTTAGAGCTTACTTGAATTTCCCTATACAAATAAAGAAGGCTTTGCCGCCTAGTCTCAGTAGCATGAAAAGGCATTTTGGGTCACCGTCCTGAAAGCGCGCGAGAGAGAGAAAGAAGGGAAACATGTTAATATGAATGTCTTTCGTGTGCAATGAAACTAAAAATGGGGGTCTAATTTGTGCATTAACGTCCAGGAAACGTCTAACACAAAAAAAGTCTAATGTACTTGTACTCTAATGGACGCAGATAATGTTTAATCCAGGAACTAATCCAGCTAATGTTGAGAGTGAACTTAAGGGGGGAAAAAAAAAAAAAAAAAACCAAGCCAAAAATGCAGTTTGCATACATTTTGTGCAGCTCAAGGTTTAACAAAGCCGAACACGCCATAACTTAGTGAGCTGAAGCCCTCCTTGCCCTGAAGGATTCGCAAGGTTTCTTAACCACTGTAGGCTCGTCTGACATGCGGTGAGAAAGAAATGTACAGCTGCATTAAGATTATACTGTACGACCAAACCATATAGGTTATTAAAAACAAAAAACAAAAAAAAACATAGCTAGCAACAAAGCTACTACGCTTTTACAGTGAACAGTGGGTGATTGTTTTTGTTTTTGTTTTTTTTGTTTATTTCTGCTTTTTTTGAGTAAGCAGTTTGTTGCGGCTCTTTACTGCAGGCAAGGCGTGTTCCTCTATGAGCTATACAGCAGGCTCGCTCGACAGGTTCCTCCAGAATGATTCCCTCTGATGATTTACCAAATCTACCGTAACTTTATTATTATTATTATTATTATCATTATTATTATTATTATTGTAAGCAAACGCACTTCAGTCAGAATGTACTGTAAATGAATGATGTTTACCCGCATGTCGGGTTTTCCTCCTTTAGATTATCCAGTACCATTCCATTTCATTCTGCTCATTTGCTGATACTTTTTGGTAAGTGTGCGCCGATCGAACGACATCGGCCGGTAATCACTTGTACAATCATTTGTACAGAACTGTTGTCTCTCAACTGGATGATCATTTAAACCGATACGACAGTGATGATGCAAAACTACACGAGTCGCCTGCCGCATCAACATGCCAGCGAGCGCCAATCTGGGATTGTGACTAAGTCACTTAAAAAGAAGTCAAAATTGCAAAAAAACACTCGGGGTTGGGGGGTCGGGGGAGGAGGGATGGGGGGGGGCATGGCGTCTGCTAAAAGTTTTAACACAGCTCACAATATACGCTGATCAAACACAACGCAGCGCGAGAATCCGAATATAAAAAGTTATCCGCAAAGGCAGCAGCTAAATTATTTTGTAAGTCGATCCTCACTCACCCATCTATAGCCAGAGCGGTCAAAAAGCTCGAGACTAAAACCGTTATCACAGAAACAATAATGCAGATAGAAATAAAGAGACAGTCTGAGGCAGCCAGGGTTTAGCCGACAGTGAGCGACTATTCAGCAAGAATACACACATTGTGGATGATCAGAGGAACAGACTGTCCCTTAAACCTGACATTTATATATAATATATATATATATATAGTTTTGACGCAGCCTTGTTCCATGTGTTATAACGAGTGAGTAAGGCACGACAGTCTTGGTTTAGTTAAGCAGTTTGTCGTGTAAGTGTGTGAGAGCCGCTTTAGGTAAGGAATGCAGAATTTTTAGCTCTTTAGTCGAGTCCTATTGGTTTCCAATGGTTTCTACATGATAAGACAATGGAATATTTTTATTATGTTGCTGTCCAATTAATAAAAGTGGTACATTTGCAATACGTTCTCTGATCTTAATCATATTTTTTATTTCATGTCACGAGGAACATCACGTCTCTAAAGAAAACAAAGATACAGAACAACAACCAGCTGAATTTCCTTAGGCTCAGCTACCCTCACAGCAATTTCTTAAACTTCTCACACCCTCTAGCGCCACCACAAGGACAGATTTGCACATAGTTTTGCACCATAACTGCAAAGCAATGGCATAGAAATACAATTTCTACTTTACTTTGGATAAAAGGAAATACCACAGCATTCATTTCTACTACAATGATTTTTTTTCTCCAAAGTGAATCTCCCGATCCATGCTTCGGGTTTTGTACATATGCATATACATTTATATTTTTATCAGATAAAAAAAAAAAAAAAAAAAATTTGCTAAATACAATTTCATGCACTTCAGTGTAGTGTCTGTAACTTTTCTGAATTCAAATCTTTTAATTATCTTAATTGTCATTCAGACGAAACTCAGCCAATTTAGATTTCACATAAAAAGACTTATTATGAAAAAAAATTATTATTCTTAAATGAAAAATTGTTAAAACATTGCAACATGAATTTCCAGTTATTGAATAAAAATTTTCTCAGGAAGCAGGATTGGTCACTTCCATGCTGAATGAACTTCAGAAGTAGATTCTTTGGCAAATATTTATATTTTACATATTGTATATATTATCTGTATAACATGAAAAAAAAAAAACCTACAAAATCAGCACCAATATTGTGTTTTATGCTGAAAGCATAATCACAGGACCAACCCAAAGGTGTTTCCTGATTTTTTACTTATTTTTAAAATTTTTTTTTTATGAATGCCATGGTTGGCAAAATATACAGTACAACCAATCGGACACTAAACGTCACTGAACAGAAGTGCAGTCATATTCCATCCATACCCTGGACAAAATATTAATATATATATATAAAACAACAAAGCCAGGAAGTGAGAGTTCTTTGGGGTCCTGTGACGGTGCTRTGTGACGTTCTCTTGAATGAAAAATAATTGCAAACCAAAAACTGCAACAACAAAAAAAAGCACACAAAAGCAGTTAGAGTAGTTAATCAGAATGCAGCACTGTACGAAAAAAAAAAAGCCTGAATTTGTTATATGAACATGAGTAGAAAGAGCAGAGCACTTTTTTGTTTGTTTTATTCGGAGACGTGAAGAGATAAAGTAAAATACGGAGATTCATCAGAGACATGGCAATAACACCTGGCCAGTCTCTGGTTTTGGGTTTATAGTGGGACGTTCACTGCAAACTCAAAATGCTCTCTTCTATTTTGTAAGAAATGAACACACAAAAAGGACAAAATGTGCACTTCCCCACCTCTGTAATATAGTTTTACATTTTCTCATGTTAAAACCTGCTGAATTTGATCTCTCACAAAAACGCTGATCACCGACCTTTGATAGTGATGATGAGTCACATTACTGTCAAAGGCCACGGATATCAAAAAAAGCAGAAGCGCATAAAACTCAAACATCACGTGTGTGCACCAGTTTCACTGCTCAGCTGCGATAAACGGCTCAAAACGTGCCTTTGTTTTATCAAGTCAAGCGTGTGACTTTTAATAGTAATGTGATACCGCAGGACCGTCCAGTGAGTAAACATGAGCAAATGACTTTTCTGACCAAACACTATAATGTTTACATTTCTCAACCATTTTCAATTCATTGTTTTTTATGTAAATGGTTTATGATCAAAGTGAAGTGTATTACAAAAAAAAGGTTTATTTTCAGTTACTAAGACTCTCCATAGTCTTTATATAGATATAATACTTGATAACGTATGATAATATAAACAAATGATGTCACACTTGAAGGATCTTCAGACAGTGAGAGAAACTGGCCTTACAGTATGGTGAAGCAGAAGTGCTTGGTTGGTGTAACATCTGTTCAGAAAATTCTGTAAGATCATGGCTAGAGACTCTAGACGTGCAGATGAAACAGTCCCACACTGGACTCTTTTGAAGTAGACCAACATTTAATTGCATTATAACATTTAGTTCATGCAGAATACTATTTCTTTTTTTTTTCAGAATAAGGTTTAATATTTGTTTTGCCAGTTTTACCTCTTCTTTCTTTTCAGTGATACCTTAATTTCTAGACGATTCATTTTCGACCACTATCTTTGTCTCGTTCAACCTCAATTGTCTGTTCCCTCAGAGAAGTCAATCAGGAGAGGGTGGTCACATGACCCCAAGCAAAATGGCACCTTAAAGGTTTTGATCCATTTCGAGCTCCACTTTTTTTTGTTGCACATTTTGAGATTATTTAATAAAATAAATATAAAATGGAGGAGATAAGGATTTTCCTATCTTTGCGTCAACAAGATCACAAAAAAGTAAGGAAAACCGTAAAAACAACAACAACAAAAAAACACAGCATTTGGGACTGTTGGTACCCGTTTAGACGGTATTGAGGGACAGCTGGAAACAATTCTTGAGAACTCATTCGCTGCAGATTTCTGTGGTAGGAGACACACAGCACCCAAGTGACTAATTTGCGAGCGACTGTTGAACAACTTCAAGCTAAGGTGGATGACTAAGAGCACTGTGGTCAGCGTACAAACTTGAGGATTGTTGGGCTTCCTGAGAAAGCGGAGGGCAACGCACCTCTGATTACATTTTTAAAGACTATGGTGGAAGTTTGGTTACAGCTTCAGAAATGTTCATCCATTGAGAATCGTCTCCAACTCCCAAGGGCGCTGAAGGGTCAGATTTCCTATCTGTATGGCTCGCTTTTATCAAACACCTCCCCACCTGTAAATCCTCTAAGAAAGGTTTGGGAAAAGGATATGGGCGAGTAATTCACTGATGATGAATGGCCGTCTATATGAGGAGGTTTTTCATGAATCAACTCCGATTTCTGTACATGAGCAAAACTTCAGCTTCATATACAGTACAGAACATACCGCACCCCAGTACAGCATTTAGAGCTGTGTTTTAAATGTAATTCAGAAACAGGAAACTTTGATGCATCTATTCTGGGACTGTAAGAAGACTCTAATCTTATCATCTCGTGTATCTTTTATCGCTTTCTTTTATGTTTTCTTTCACTGGCCTGTTTTGCCATTTGGATTTCCATGATCACTCAATCATATTAACAGGATCAAATTCAAATTCAAATCAAATTCAAATTTATTTGTCACACACACATTCATACACAGTACGATATGTAGTGAAATGCTTAGGCGACTGCCGGTGACCTTAGAATAAAAAAACTATTTAAGAGTATTTACACAAAAGAATATAACAAAGAATGTAGAAGTAGATTTAACTAAGCATAAAAATAATAATAATAATAATAATAAAATAAAATATATGTACAGTAAAAAATATACATAAGAAAAATATAAGAAAATAAAAATATAGAAAAAAAAATAAGAAGAGAATAAAAAGAAAAACCTGGGTGGATATATTAAAGCCTAGGTGAAACTAGGTGTGCAGTATGGAAAATATTGAATATAAATAGAGATAGAGATGTGCAAGAATGCTATAAAGTGATTTTGTGCTTAAAGTGACATGTGCTATAGAATAAATAGTGAGTTTGTCCCAAGAGTCCAGAGAGAGAGGATATTGTTTCTGTTCAAATAATAAGTTGTGGTGTCAATTGTATATTGATCTGACTCTGCTTTTTGTTTGGTGTTAACTCACTCATCATCTATACCACTTAATCCTGTATTCAGAGTCACCTATTTCAGAGCACGGGGAGAACATGCAAACTCCATGCACACCGAGACAGGAATCGAACCCGGACCCTGAAGGTGCAAGGTGACAGCGCTAACCACTACGCCACCGCGTCACCCTGTTAAAAATCAAGAAACCTGCGGCTGCAGAACTAAACTACTCTCTCAGAAGAGAACTGAATAACTTCTGTACAAACTGCATGACTTGGGCAACTGTGTAAGATTCTACAAAGCTTAGAGACATCTACAGTAGTGTACTGCAATATTAAAATAGAGTGCACATACAGGAAATATTTACTTTTTATTACTGAGTATTGATGATTCACATATTGAAATAATGGATTACACATATACACTCATTGTTCCTCATAAAACCAAGTAACTACAGCAAGAAATACTGTACAGCTCACCTCTTTTTATTTTTCCCACTTGCTACCATAGACACAGCTTGATTTGAAAAATAAAATGATAATGTGATTCAATCTAGTCCTAGATTGTGATCTACTCAGTCAAATCGAATTGTTTTCTGGATACTAAATGTCTCACAAACTAATTAAAACCACTTGAAATTCACCACATTCTGGACTGCACTACATTACATTTCCATTATATTTCATTTACTATACGTATATATCCTCTATTTTTTATTAGATATTCTTTAACTTCTTTATATTTATCTTATTCTAATACTTTATTTCATTTTTTTAAAATTCTTTTTCTTATTGCTTTATATTATGTAAATAAGTGTTTCTATATTTTAAATCTCTATTTCTTTTTCTTGTTATATTGTAGGTCGATAGCAGTCGTGTAAGCATATTTCACTTCATATCATATTGTGTATGACTGTCTATGTGACGAATCAAATTCGAATTTGAATTTGCTATTCTTTTTTTTCAGTCTAGTGCCTCTGGCTAAATGTAAAAGTATTGAAATGGATGGTACCGGTATCAAAACAAAAAAAAAAACGAATGCTTTGTGACAACACTAATCATCGGTAAGTGACTTTAATTTCAATCATGTTGAACTAGCTTCAATTGTGCACAAAGAGACTGCATATGAGTCAGATAATCACACAACAAAGCTTCAGCCAGAACCATTACAAAAAGCAGACTGGGAGCAGCAAACCAACATTAGTGCCACTCCTAGCAACCAAAAGACCATTGCTGATCCAAACCACTTGCAGCAAACTACAAGGTTAACAATAACACCAGTAAACATGAACGGCCTGGCTGCTGGGCAAAGACAATTGGGCCATTGGCAAAAACAAAAACCTTGGGTGTAATGTACTGTATGTCGCAACATTTCAGTTGAACAGAGTAAGTGTTTTAGTAATTGATGGAGTAATTTCCTAACAAGGTAGTGATACTTGCCGAGTGTCCCAAAGAGCATATGAAGTCAGTATGGCTGTACATTTAGAGATACACCGACTGATCCCAGGGTATAAGAGTTGGAAATGGGCAGAGTTGTTGCAACAATCAAATGATGATCAAAAGATGCAGGAGAGCTCACCAAACCTCCTCTCATGTCAGCAAACTAGAAAGCTCCTCACGTAGATGGGACAAACAAATGATGTCAGACACGAAGGGTCTTCAGACAGTAAATCGGGCTTGAGGGAAACTGGCCTTACAGCAGCAGTGCTTGGTTTGTGTGACAAGACCTTGGCTGGAGAAGAGATCTAGATGTGCAGATGAAGCAGCCTCTTACCAGAGTCTATTTTAATTAGGCCAATATTATAATAGTCCGTTCAGAATTATTATTATTATTATTATTATTATTATTATTATTATTATTATTATTATATTAATATGTGACAAGTGATGTGATATTTATTTCTAGATGACTAATTTTTACCAATATCTTTGTCTCTTTCAACCTGAATTGCCGGTTTCTTTAGAAAAGCCAATTAGGATAATCTGACAGATCAGTGACTTCATTCAATTCATTGCCACCCGCAGAACTTAACTACTCTATAATTTTCTGTCTCTGTTGTGTCTCCACGCCCTGTTTTTTTTGTCCCACATGGCTGTTCTGATAGAAATGGACGATTTTTCATCGCCCCTCGCAGAATCATCATTGACTTCTGTTAATCTAATAATTGAAAAATGAGTGAGGTGGCTCAGGTCGGTGGCTTTAGCAAATGAATACGTTAACTAAACAGGAACTCAGACTCTTGTTTTACCCCCCAAAAATGAAATAATCCTTTAACCACTGCATTTTAAATTTACTGTGGTTATCTTTGTGTAATATGAAAATGTATTTTATACATATGTAAAATTAAGGGATAAGGGGAGGAGGGGGGGGGGGCAAATACTTTTTCACAGCACTGTGTCGTCTATACTGTATAAATAATACAAATATGGATAATGGTAAAAAAAAAAAACTGTCACTGATAACTAAGTACAATGTTTTCTATGTTTTCTACAATGTGTGACAATTTATTAAAAAAAAATACTCCATGCTTTGTGCCAGATGTTTTCTTCTTGGAAGCAATACTGTAATTTGACAAATCCTTGCTCAACTTCAACTACATAGGCAGCACGGCACATCCTTTCTTCCATGACCCTCCATGTGTACTCCAACCAATCGTCCGTGAGATACTTTTGCAAATTGACTGCAGGCTAACTGGGTTAATTAGGAAAGGTACACACCTGTTTACATAAGGTCTCACAGTAGAGGGTGTATGTCATAAAGAAAACAAAGCCAAGAGGGCGACATATAGTATTATAGAATTATCTGAAACCTGTGAGACAGGATTTTGTCAAGGAACAGATCAGGGATAGGGAACACACAAAAAAAGAATAAAATTCCTGAAAGCCCAAGAGCATGTTAGTCTGCATCATTCTCAAATAAAAGAGATTTGGAACAACCAGCAGTCTTTCCAGGTCTGGACGCCCAAACGGATTGAGTAATCAGGGAAGAACCAGGCCTGACAGAATCAGACAGGAGTTATTCCTTAGTAAAAGGTACAAGACAGTCTGCTTAGAGTTTGCCTGAAAGACTCTCGGACTACAATAAGAGCTATCCTAAGTGAAAACCTTCAGACCATCAAGAAAACACGGGAGTGGCTCCAGAACAACTCTGTAAAAGTCCTGGAGTGGCCCAACCAGAGCCTGGACCTGAACCCAATAACGTATTCCTGGAGAGACCTGAAAATGGCAGTGCCCCGCCAACCTGGTAGTGCTTAAACCATTCTGCCAAGAAGAACGGACCATCCAATAGAAAGGTGTGCCAAGCCTGTAGCGTCATTCACAAGCAGACCTGAGACCAATGGTGCGTTAACCTAGTACTAGCGATGGGTCTAAATTAGGGGTGGGCAAACTTTTTGATTCATGGGCCACATTGAGCTCTAACATTTGACAAAGAGACCGGAACAGGAGCAGATAGATGGCATGCTTTGGTAACATCACCTCATTGAGGGAAAAATACACATCTTGGGAGGAAACATCAGAATTACAGGGGAAATAAAACATTAACAAGGTTAATTTATAAAATTTTTTCAAGTTTGGCGGGCCGAATCAAAACGTTTAAAGGGCCGCATGTGGCCCCCGGGCCGTAGTTTGCCCATGCCTGGTCTAAATGCTTATGTAAATGGGATATCTCAAGGAGAATTTTATTACTATTATTTGTAAAACATCAATTTATACTCCTTTATACTCAAGTATTGGGTGTAGAATGATGAGAAAAAATGTACCCGTACCCTCCTTTGAACTGATTTTGGCTAGATCTCCTGTGCAAATACCACGATATGACAAATATTAAGGCGCGGTAGAATTCAACCTCACAAACCTTTCTGTTGAGGGTGATTATTGCCTCACCCACATCCAGCGCACTCGCCGTGGCCACACCCATCCCCAAATCATAGCAATTATAGCACGTTCATGAATACCACACCTTGATCGATGGCCATTTGCAAAGTTAACCAACGTAACCCTGGATTCTCTCAGCAGAAAACCGGTTCGACTGAATTTTTTCGCCTCATTTTGACTTTGAAACTGTAACCATATTGTTCATATACCTCACCCAGGTTAACTCAAATTATCTCACATTATCTCTTATTTTTTTCTAAAAGTAATATCAAGTGCCAGAACTGGTTCTCTGGAGCGCTTCCAATTCCTCATACATACTCCTATTGCGGCATTACACTCCTCACAGTATTCAACATGCTGTAATTCTTATTGGCCTCGTATGGCTTAGAGCACCAGATGTGCATAAAAACTGCATATGACAAGCATTCGATTATCATTTTATGGTGGATTAATTCACTCTGTACTGTAAGGGCAGGATGTCCCTAATCAACGTGATTCTCAAATTGTCTGATACCTCCCTCTGGGTGCTAATGAGCTGAGGCATTTAAAACACCACTGAAATGCAGGCGTGTCAGTGACATGCCGACAGTTAGGGAGAGTTCGACTATTAACATAAATCTTTACAAATCTCTCTAGCCCTCGTCAATGTAGGCAGAGAAACCTGCGAATAAGCAGTGCGGCTAGGTTGAGGGAAATCATTGCCGTCCTGGATGGGCAAGGATCAAGTCTGATAAGCTGATGTGGTGAAACAAAGGACAAGGCTGAGGATTTTCTCATTGACCTTCTGTGAAAAAAAAGAAAGAAATCATGAGGTAAGCCATTGTGTCTACTAGATACTCAGAGATTTGTTACGTTTAGCTTTGTTCTATGAAATTACTATGCTATTCAGTTCGTCTTTAAAAAACAACAAGACTGAACAATACTGAAGAGGTCCTAGCTTTAAAAGCTATAATGATATGTTTGCTTAAGTAGACTGTAAGGTAGCGTTTCTCAACATGTTTTGCGCTAAATCAGTTCCACGGCATTCCTCTATAGCATTCATTATCTAGCTAGCTTGTTGATTATGTGAAGCTATCATGACATATCATATCTCTACTTCACTTGCAGTAACCCAAAATGGTTCTGCAAAGTCAGGCCCATCTCCAATGCTCCAGGTGCGGTGACTGTTTTGATGGCTCTCATCAGTTTGTCACTTTACTTGTTCTTCGGGATTCAGCAATGCAACGCACCCGAGTACAAGAAAGGAAAGCAAGCAGAGCCGCAATCGTACGAAGTGGCTTATCCCCATAAATACCGCGTCATACTGGATCAGCCAGACAAGTGCCATCACAACCCTTTTTTGGTGATCATCGTCCCCGTGGCCCCTAATGATGTGACGGAAAGGAACGCCATCAGGAACACATGGGGGTATGAGAAGCTGGTGCAAGAAAAACACGTTGTGGTTCTGTTTCTACTGGGCTTACCGACTGGAAGTACCGCAGCAATACAGCAGGCCCGTTTACACCAGGAGAACGTTCGGCACAAGGACCTCATCCAGATCGACTTCATAGACTCCGCAAAAAATGCGACGGTTAAAACCATGGTGATGCTGGAATGGCTGCGGGATCACTGTCAACAGGCGTATTATGCCGCAAAAGTGGACCCTGACATCCTGTTTAACGTCAGAGGTCTGATAAGTATGCTCCTCAGCCCCAACACCCCCGTGAGGAACTACCTCACTGGCCAGGTCTTCCACAACAACAGTACATTAAAAAACCCATCAAGCAGGTTTTACATCCCACCTGAGGTGTACCACAAATCCGTGTTTCCACCATTCGCTTTAGGAAAGTGCATGATAATGTCGATGGACATGCCAGCGAAGATCCTGAAGGCCTCGAAGGAAGTCAAGCCTATTATAAAAGATGATCTGTATATCGGCTTATGCTTGGAACAACTCGAAATTGTGCCGGTGAACCCTCCAAACCCGTCGCAGTTTGTCTTCATCCCACCTGAACTGTATGACCGGTGCTACTACTCCGAACTCATTGCTGTGATTATATACACTCCTGCACAGCTGGTCAACTTATGGACAGACATTCACAAACCTGGCCCAGCCTGTTCATCCTATAATTAGGGAATAAACAAGCGTAACTGGTTTAAAATTATATGTTGGAAACCAAAGGAAGAACAGTTGGCAGTGATTCATATTGAGAGTTTGGCTTTCTTAAGATTTTCGTACTGAGTACTTCATTTCACTGGTCCACCGCATGCTCGGAAATGGCATATCTCTCCACTCTCAGTATAGCACTTGGACAGGATGGGTCAAAACAACAAAAATATATCTAAAATAAAATAAATAAATAAAAAGACAAGACATGAAAAGAATACATGTATCTTTTGGACAACTGATGGTGTGTTGCAATTTTCTTATCTTTTATATGGACGGAGATGTTAATGCATTTGGGGAGAACATTAAAGGAAAACGGTTATACTGGTCAGTGCTTACTAACTAACCCAGCATACAGTATGCTTACTGACTAACAGGTACCTGTTAGATTAGATACAGCAATGTACCCTACATTAGGCACGGGCAAATATAATTATACACCAATGATTAAAAAAATTTATTATGAGCCTAAACCAGGGATTCAATAATGTGACATCTTCTACACACCCATGAAGATATAGGTGTACAAACATACTGTATGATCTTTATGTAGAGGTTCGCTGCCTCCTAGGGTTGGTTGGCAGCTGCTGCTTCCAGTACATGTGCATGTATCTTGACCCCTGGAGATAATCTTTTTGGAATTATTTATGTGATGTGTAATGATTGTAATGTTTATAATAGAAGTCAGACAAGGGGGCAAAATTGGCCATGGTTTCCAGTTGGGAGAGTCGCTGGTCCGGTACTCTCTTATCTGTCAATGTGAACATCTGTAGGCATCTGTAAGCTGCCGAGATATGTACAGTACATGCCACTATCGGCTTACCTTGGTTGGTAGCCGTCATGTGATAAGAGCTGAATTAATAACTAGGTGGAAATAAGAAATGAAACAAAAGAAAATCAAGTAACAATCCATAAAAAAATAGATGCATATTTATATTATAATGTTTGTAAGATATTGGAATGATAAAATGCTTTGAATGTGAAGCAAGATGTTTGACAAATGTTAATAAAATAAAGTATATAAATCAAAGTGTCTATTTTTTAAAAGTAACCGTATGGCGCTAGCCTGTTTTGTTAAAGTCTGTTCCTGTCACCCCACAGCCGGACACCCTTTCTCACATTCTATCTGGACTTGGCACCTCGTATTTTTACTCACAATTTATATACAATATTTTTGTTTCTATATAATAAATGAAATGAAAAGACGTGGATTAAATTACAAAATGGGAACATATTTTTTACTGCGACAGGCTGTACAACTTAAAAATGGGTTGCTTATGTAACGGCCTTGGCAGCGACCTCATTTACCCTCTCGTCTGTTCTAACCACTCAGCATTCAGCATCAGCAGGATACTAATCAGCAGCCTGATCATCTGTCATCATCTGCACCTGTTTCTCACTTGTTCAGGCATTAAGTTAAAAGATTTTTATGCTTGAAGGTCACTGTATGGCTTAAACAAATAATACAAAAAAAAAACTAGACAGGTACATTTCCTGAAGAAAATGTGAGTGGTGCTTGCCGGGGCAAAACTTTGGAGTCATGCTGACAATATGTTAAGCACTAATGATGTTGCTAGCAACATGTTAATTCAGTTATCATAATGCTAGCAACATGCTAATGAGCTAAACATCATGCTAGCAACACGCTAAGCACCCTAGCATCATGTTAGCGGCATTCTATTGATGTAGCTAGCAACATGCTAATATAGTAAGCATAATGTTAGCGACATTGTAATGATGTTTCTTGCAACATACTAATATAGTTAGCATAATGCTAGCAACATGCTAATGAGCTAAACATCATGCTAGCAACACGCTAAGCACCCTAGCATCATGTTAGCGGCATTCTATTGATGTAGCTAGCAACATGCTAATATAGTAAGCATAATGTTAGCGACATTGTAATGATGTTTCTTGCAACATACTAATATAGTTAGCATAATGCTAGCAACATGCTAATGAGCTAAACGTCTTGCTAGCAACATGCCGCTAGCATCATGTTAACGGCATTCTAACGATGTTGCTAGCGACATGCTAATATTGTTAGCATCATGCTGGCAACATGCTAATATAATTAGCTTAATGCTAGCGGAATGCTAATATTGTTAGCATGATGCTAGCAACATAACTGCATGCTAATGAATTTGCTAGGGGGCGTGGCTTATGAGCATCATGATAAGTCTTAATAAAAAAATAAATACTCCTTTGAACCTTCTCAGGTACAGGGACAGGGCGGAGCATCTCACTCTTTGGAGGCAAAATATGAAGAAATGGGGGCTCAAGACTTTTGCACGGTACTGTATAACAGATTAGTCTGTATGACTGGTGGATATGTTCTGGATTCTGCATAGACCTGAAGAGTCACTGAACAGGAAAGAGTGAATAATTTTGTCTTTTTAGGCCATTAGCATAACTCAAGTCTATCCACTAGAGGTCAGTGTACACTTATGTTTGTGTGTCTCTTGTCCTGCTGAAGGTGTCAGGCATGACTGTAATGAGCAGGATGAAGGCACATTATGCCTCTGATACAACCTGTACGAATGAATGATACATACACACAAAAAAAAAAAATTAATGTTGATAGGACTTAAGCAGAGCTTTGAGGGAAAACGTTCATTTAAAAAGATGCTGAAACTGTGTGTTTAAAAAAAAACATTTTTGTGGCCCGGTTCTTATTCAGCAGTAGCTTATTCAGCTTCCATGGTTGAAATACAGCAGTGACACACAATAAAGCAATAGATTAAAATACAACTGTATACGTAATAGTGAGATCAAAATGTTTTCCTTTGGTCATTATCCCAAAGGTATAGTGATTGAGTGATGAGTGATTTTATTAGTTGTCTGAAGTTGTGTCTTTAGTCTATAAGCAGCAAAACTTATTCATGCACGCTTACCATCATGCCAAAAAGCAACAGAATAATACACCCATCTCCATGCACCTAATGTCAAATAACTATTCTTACTAAATCTGTAATAATATATATACAAAGTTGTCAACAAAAAACATGGAAATGATGTACAATGCAAATTCCAGAGCGTCAAACACAATATTTAATTTTATCCTATTAAGTGTAATTTTTTAAACAGCCAAGATTACAGTATACTATATCAGGCTAAGCAGTGGAATAATAGGCACATCTGTAGGCTGTTAAAGTTCTGATGAATGAAGCGACTGTAAGCGTTAAATACGCTACAGCTGTGAACGGTTGCTGTTTCAACACCATACTTAAAAAGAAAATAAAACACACGTGCAATGGGAGGCTTATGGGTCAGATGGTTTGAAACTCCTAAACAGAGGAAGCAATCCACCAAAAAACTCAGAGACAAGGGGATTAGTCAGTGAGGCAACCCAACCGTGAGGCCAGGGGTATCTTGGTATGATGCTACCATCATCATGTGTCACTGAGGGCATGGGTGTTCTCAGCGTGATGTTGGATTTACATACCAAACCATAAAATACAAAATAAATACATTTAAATTAACTACGGTTTCACTGTACGGTTGACTGTGCAGAATAACAGAACACGGTTAAGACAGTACAAACTCCCACTATTACTCTATATAATCCTCCGCTACACTAATGCACTTATCCCAGTGTTTCACTAGTGCTTGGACACCATCAAGGTAGAAAGTTTTCTCAGTACGCTGGAGCCATGATCGGACTGCCTGCTTCTCATCTAAACACTGGCCTCCCAGGAACTCCAAACATGTGGAAATGGCTTGAAGTGAAGTCAGGACTGTATGGAGGATGTGGAGCCGAGTCCCTGTAATATGCAAGTGCTGTTGGTGAATGATTGTGGCTCTTCTGTAAATCAGTTGTTTCACCCACTGAATGTTTACGGGAACGAGTGCAGTGTGCTCCGAGCCACCTCGGCCAGGATCGTCATTCATGGACATACAGTATGACCTTGTTTAAAATGTCTGCACCGTTCCAAAGTTTTACTGCAGCGAAGAGTCTCATGACCGTACTGTGCTTGAAGTTTTCTGTAAATGTGATTGACTTTTAAATCACATCCTAGCTATTTAGATTGTCTTAAATAAATTAAGCTTCGTGGACATCCTCCTAACCTCACCCTTCCTCTCGCTCACACTCTCATACACAAATATATGCAAAGCTCCTGACTTTTCTTGCCTGTCAATTAAATCCTGCTCAAATCCTCTATTGCATACACACATAAAGCTAAAAGTCACATGTGCATACGCAAACACTAATATAGACGGTCTTACTGTATGAACGGTTTGAGAAAGTCAAATTATACCTGATGCCAACGCAGTTTTGATTAGATCCAGGAATGTTTTGTAGTTCATGTGCATCCTGATGGTGCTAGATCATAACTCATTCTCATTCCCATAGAACCAAAACGTGAAATGTTGCATCCATTAAACAGCAAAACTCAATCCGTAACTGTATTAGGCTTGTATGTTGGCGAGCAAGCTGAGACGTGCATATTGTTTTGTTTTGTTTTGTTTGCACACGCACACAGAACACTGTGCACTCTTTATCAGTGTCTTTTAATTGGAGGAGAGATTAAAAGACAAGAGATCTTGTAAACAGGTCTCGAGCTCCCCGAAGTGAGCGCTGTGTCTGCGTACTGTGGGAACGCTTGAAGCTCAAGGTTACACACAACCACACACAACTCTGCAATCTGCATCAGTACCGTATGTATTCTCACCACTCGCAGACAGTGTACACACACACACACACATGCACAGTGTGCAGTAGGACCGTGATTCTCACACGCTCTCAAGCAGCGTAAACAAACACAGCTGTTCCCTGATACCTCGCTAAAGTCCTGTTAGCGCACACACACACACACACACACACACACACACACACACACACACACACACTGAACTTCTGAATAAAGGTTTCCACAGCAGCTAATTAAAGGGATCTGAATTACAAAAGGATATAGTATAGCATATAGCATTATACTATATTATATAGTACAAGTTAATTCCTACAGCATATCGTTTTTTTATCAGTGTTGTGAAATGTCCGTTACCTGAAGTTTCTCCAACCCAGTATTCCATTGGTCAAAAACAAACAAACAAACAAACATACAAATAAAGTTATTGGTTAGGTCGGCACAATGGCTTAGTAGTTAGCACTGTCGCCTTGCACCTCCAGGGTCCGAATTTGTATGTTCTCCCTGTGTTCGGTGAGTTTCCTCCGGGTACTCTGGTTTCCTTCCACAATCCAAAGCCATGCAGATTAGACTTATTGGTGTTCCCAAATTGCCCATAGTGTGTGTTTCCCTCCTGGGTTCCCCTTTAGGAAATCCAGTTTCCTTCTACAGTCCACAGACATGCGATGTAGGCTGGATGTGTGTTTCCAATACAGAAATACCAAAATGTGCAGTTCCATGAATGACCACTAGGGCTCTAAAAGTACAGTACAAAAGTACTAGAGCTCCTTGTAAAAAAAAAAACAGTTTTACTAAATCGTCTAGGTAAATTTCCATTCCTATTCAACTGTATGGCAGGGTGTGTGTGTGTGTGTGTGTGTGTGTGTGTGTGTGTGTGTGTGTGTGTGAATTTTCTATGTATAATTTTATGTTATCAATTAAAATTAGATTAAACCATATAATAATGTATAATTAAGGCATGCACAATTTGAGTGACAGCTGCACAGGACGATGTTTATATAGGATGAGAGTTCAATCAAATGCAAAGTAACTCATTCACTCACTCACTCATCTATACCGCTTAATCCTGTATTCAGGGTCACGGGGGGCCTAGAACCTATCCCAGGAGACTTAGGGCACATGGCGGGGTATACACTGGACAGGGTGCCAATCCATCGCAGGGCACAGACACACACACACACACACACACACACACACATACTCACTCATTCACACACTACGGGCAATTTGGGAAAGCCTAACCTACATGTCTTTGGACTTTGGGAGGAACATGCAAACTCCATGCACACAGAGACGGGGATTGAACCCGGACCCAGCGGTGCAAGGCGACAGTGCTAACCAGCACACCACCGTGCCGCCTGCAAAGTAACTTTAGCACATAAATAACATTAGTATTTGAGCTAAGTTAAAGCTACGCTAGCTAGCTTGTGGTAACTGAAGTAAGTTGGCATATCCCAAACAGCAGCCAGGCCGTGTTTGTTCCACTGATTTGCCCATTTATGGAGTAACAGGTTTAACCTGTGGTCAGCTTCTGCCAAGATGGTGATGATCAGAGCTCCAAATGTTGGCAGCTGGTTGGCACTCCATCCAGGAAGTACCCTCCCATGTGCTGTAAGTTCTCTGAGATATAGGCTCCAGGCCCCGGCTGGAAAACTCGTATATTAACATTTGATTATTATAAACTTATGATATTTAATCAACTTGATCAGTCAGTTCATTTGACTAAATTTAAGAGATTCTTGCAAAGATGTCAATTTGAGAAGGGAAATTGAGCGCATGTGATATGCTAAATTTAGAGAGGCAGAGAAAATTGAGAGACAGTAAAGGCAAAAAGGTAGACGAGCGGTGAGGAACTGTCAGCAGGATGCTCGATATGGATGTGGCTCAGTTTAGCTGCGTGGGAAACTGTGTGTTTATTGTGTGCTTGAGCGAAGGAGGGGGGGCGGGTGTGAACTGTGTGAACGAGAGTATTTATGAGTGGGAGCAAAAAAGCATATGTGTGTGTGAGCGTGTGAATGTGTTAGTTCCGTCTCTAGTGCAGGCCAGGTGGTTATGTCATTAAATATCAATCGCGCGCTATTAATACCAGGTAGAGGCAAGACATCAAGGGAGGAAGACGGAGTGGGAAGAACGACGTCTAGACCCAATCGAGAAATCCCACAATGCACTGCAATAAGCTATCCAACAGATTACAGATGCTGAAACGGTGACGTAATTTGTGTGACAAACAGTAAAACAGCACACTTCGTATTCTTATATCTTATTCTTTCTGTAGTAGCAAATTATTCACAATGATTTATTTGTATGGTAAAATGCAATGCAATGGCTAATCAAAGGAAAATTGATTAAATTATATACAGTATAAATTACTATTATGTTTTACCATAGTACCATAAGGATACATTAATCTAACATTTATTAAAGGATTCTCCACTGTCAGGTTTTTGGATCATTCAGTACATTTTCAGTCACTGGAAATGTTTTGTGAGGAAAGCGATAGAAGTTCTTCATAACATTACACACTGCTTTTTTTTTTGTCTTATTAAGTTCAAAACAGCTTCATGGATGGGCTGCAATTTTCACTGTAACCATAAATGGCAAAAAAAATTTATATATATTGACATATCATTCACTGGTGTGGGTCGTTTTGCTTCGCAGCACTTAGTCATGATGATATCTAGTGAGGAAAAATGTTGTAGTTCCTCAACCACAATAAATAAAAAAACAACTACGATTAATCTAACATATGACAAAACGCTGGATTATGCTTGAATATTTGCAATGTGTGATCAGTGGCCTGTGAAGGTATTTTAACCCTGGATTTATAAAGATTAGTACGAAAAGAAAAAAAAAGGTTTTATACATACAGTATACATAAAATGCAAATTCTGGAATTGTATCGCTTTCTGGAAAAAAAAGAAAAAGAAAAAAATAGGACTTTGTCCTTTACGCATGCACAAAAAAGCAATAAAATATCGGCAGCCTGCTGTGTTTACTCACCCAACATCTCATGGTCAATCCCAGCCTCTGACAGGTGAACACACAAATGCATATGAGGAAAGAACTTTTAAAATAGAAGTTGGTCAAATTAAACCACTACCAGCGTTTAAATAAAATGATCACTATAGCAACCAATGGTCAAAGTGTTTTTCGGGGCCACACAGGGGTCTGTAAAGCGCTTTCAGGCTAGGGCTAGGCACGTAATCAAAGATTAATCTAAGTGACATTCTGAACCTTTAAACGATGTAATTATAAACATTTTTGTGAATAATTAAAAAAAAAAAAAACTTTTATTACTTTGCTCACTGTGTTCATGTACCATTGTCCTCTTAAAATATAGTACATGATGTCCAGTCTGTGACATGGAGACAACATGGAGGAGAATCTTTCATTAAGAAAAAAAAAATCTCAGGTTTAATAGTCAAGCATATTGACATAGAGAATTATTATTTTTTTTGTTTACGGCTCCGTCCACACGAAGCCAGTGCGTTCCCTATCCGATAATTATTTTTCCTCGTTCGGCGTCGTCTCAAGAAATATCTGCGTACACACGAAACCACTGAAAACGGTTGTAGTATATATATGCCAGACCAGTATGGGGCGCTGTAATTCTGCCATAGAGATACACTATACACGGAGAAGAAGACTTTGAGCATGCGCATGACATCATCGTTTCATCGGCTGTACACACGAAACCGCAAGGGTGTCGTTTTCGGATTTATCCACCTTGGGACCCGGTTTCAAAAAATAGCGGTTTCAGTCTCCTAAAACGCCGGATCCGTGTGGATGTAACGCCAATACGATAAAAAATTTATACGTATACAGCGAAACGCGTCTCCGTGTGGACAGGCTCTACATCACAACATTGAATTTGGAATGAGAGTCAAGGAATTAAAAAAAAAAAAAAAGTGCCATTAAACATTCAGGAATTACGTTGGTACTTGCATACGAATTTAATCCATTCGGAGGTCATGATTGAAAAATAGTTCCAAAATGAAAGTTGAACGGATGTATTAAACACTATGTGATTAACAGCAACTGTCAACAATCGTCCAAATGTTTGATTGGAGGGTATACTGTATATCGAATAATACTCAATATGAAAAGTGAAAGTAACAGCTATACATGCAACACCAGACAACTGTAGACATGTACAAATGTATCTGAATGCATTTTTAGGAAATGTTCTGTGTCATATATTTTTACCAACTAATGCCGTCCTACCGCGGCTGTTTTTGGCCAAAACACACGACGTTGCCATTGGACCAATGTTTACTGGGCTTTAGTTACATTTCATGGTCTTCCAGACATTTTGCTAGTTAACTCCTTCTTTTTAAAAATGTTACAAACATTTATATTGGCCACTCCCAATGCATTTACTATCGTAACAGTTATCATATTTACCACTTTACAAGTTCCCAGAGTTGCAAGCCAGTTTAACTGGTCCCTCAAATGAAAAAAAACTTTCATGTAAACCTCCAAGAGGCAAAAACAAGAAGATCTGCCTTGCCAAAAAAAAACGAAAAAAAGAGAGAAATCATTAATATATCATGTGTCTCCACTTTGCTTTGATTTAATTGTGTGAAAATGCCTGCAGTACCACTCTTTCACAGTATGAGTCCTGGTATATGCCTGTGCCATCACGGAAGAAAAATTCCATCAATGTCATAACCAGGTCATTCAGTACATTCAGCTCATCAGCTGACTTCATTTGTTGACAAATAAGGTGGTTGAGCGTAGACCTGGCCACTGTGCATGATGAGTGCATGTTCTTCCATTCTTACTCTGGAATAGAGTATATCACCTCAAAACTACTTTAACAAACTACATAAATTCTTCAGTATGTGTAGATTACCCATAATAAATTGAGATGCAACCATAAGAAACCTTGAGAAGAACCAGACTCAACAGGGGACTCATCCTCATTTGGGTGATAACCGATAGCAGGGATTGATCTGCAGCCATGCTGTGTGTTAGGAGACTGGAAGTTCAGTATAACAGTTAATTTCTTTAAGTTAATACGGAGTCCATTAGTTAGTTATTGGAGGCTCAGGTAGACTGCAGGAAATTCCAGTCTTGAACTATTGAGAGACTGCAGTCACGAGTCCTCAGAGAACAGCTGTCTGCATCATCTGAAGCCAGGACCGTCTTCATGGTAAAGTGGAACCATCCCCGGTCACCACACGCATCCCAGACAGACCACACGGGGCATCCATGCGACGAGATCTCCAGCCAGAAGCGGGACACCAGGGCGAGTCAGACAGGTCCAGAGGGCAGAGGGGTCTGGATCACTGGCAACTCAGGAGCGAACATGTATAGCTCGACGGAGAGAGAGAGAGAAAGAGAGAAGAGGAGAGAGCGATCTGACCCCCTTAGACTTTTATCTTTGGGGTCATCTGAAGGCAATTGTCTATGGTGTGAAGATACGAGATGTGCAGCACCTGAAACTACGGATACTGGAAGCCTGTGCTGGCATTTCTCCTGCGGTGTTGCTATCAGTGTGTGAAGAGTGTGAGAAGAGGGTTGCATTGACAATCCATCACAATGGGCAGCACATTGAACACATTTTATAAGTGGTCAAAAACTTGTAAATAACTCATGAAAGAATAAAGTTATGTTAAAACCAAGCACACCATTGTTTTTCTTGTGAAATTCCCAATAAGTTTGATGTGTCACATGACCCTCTTCCTATTGAAAAAACAAAAGTTGGATCCAAGATGGCCGACTTCCAAATGGCCACCATGGTCACCACCCATCTTGAAAAGTTTGCCCCCTCACATATACTAATGTGCCACAAACAGGACGTTAATATCACCAACCATTCCCATTTTATTAAGGTGTATCCATATAAATGGCCCACCCTGTATATTTAGTGTAGACTGCGAGCGGGGACTCCGGCAGGACTAACTATAACAGCATAACTAAAAGGGAGAGGCAGAAGGAAACACAGACATGAGGGGGAACTGAGATGTAAAGCGACCAATCACCTCACCGTCAACAAACCTGAGTGATCAATGAGAGTGGGGAGGACAGCATCTAAACATACCAGTTCACCAGAACACTCTACATCCATGAGTCCCCCAGATCTGGTCCTTTACCTAAGGCTAATCTATTCACAAAAATGCTTGGCTAAATGAATAGGTTTTTATCCTAGACTTAAACACTGAGACTCTGCCCTCTGCACCTGTCTGACTCATCCTGAGTCCTGGACACTATTTAGAAGGCTAGAATGCATGTAATGTTTGTGTGATATTAAAACATGCTTTTCCTTAATATGCAAAACTATATTTTTGAAGAAAATATTTTGAATAAATATACCTAACATCAATGAACATGAAATGTACTTCAAATCAATCAATCAATCAATCAATGATTAGGTCTGAACTAAAATATGCTTTGCCTAAATTGAAATTTCTGCACAAGGTTAAAGCTCTACAGTACCTGACATGCTGCACTTAGATGGTAAATAGTCTACTAAACCAAACACCAGAATTCCTTTCATACTGTACAAGAATTGAACTGTTAAATTAATCTGAAATACTCACCAATTAAATGCGTGCCAGTGAAAGCCCACTTCTGATTCTTGAAAGCTGATCACTTCTGGGGAAAAAATCCCAAATCCACTATGTACTACCTCTCCCATCACTGTACTATGATGACTGGTGGGAAAGACTCGTTTGAACGTCCCTGCAGATGTCATTTCTACTCAGAGAGTTTCTCGAGTGCTTACAATTTATAATAGGTCAGTCAACAAAAAACAGATAACCTTCATAAGCAGTTATTATATATTCCAAAATTGGTTTCATAATCATATTTTATTCGTTTCTAAGATGTGGTTTGTTAATAGATTTAAATTCCACAATTACTAAAAGAGGAGTTTTCTGTGATAATTGATGACTTTGTGAAATTGATGTTTTGTGAAAAGTGCGTACTTCTTGGCTAAATGGTGTGGTATAAAAGTAACAAACACTGTAACCTTTATTGCCTACTTGAAAATGAAACAAGAGCATGGAAGCTGGCAGAAATAAAAGAAAATCCTTCAAACAAAACAAAGAAATGTGTTGTTGGTGTGTAAGGCAGTGGGAGATTTGTGAGTTGATATGCTTGGTTTTTACCAGCAAGTGCATGGTCTGGGTCCAAACTTGTGCTCCCTCGGGAGATCTCCACACACACACACACACACACACGCACATACACACACACACACACACACACACACACATATATATGGCTGCAGGCTGAATTCCACTCAGCAATTTCAGCGTGTATTGTACTTGACCAAAACTCTACATCCTGTTCCAAGCTGCCAGTGTTGTGTTGCAGGGACGTTTGGCAGACTTGCACATGAACTGAAGCAGAGAGAGATAGAGAAAGTAGGAGAGTGAACAAGGGAGGAGAGAAATGGAAGAAGCAAAGGATTACGGTGGGGTAAAGCCAGTTCCGCTATGCACCGAGGTCTGCTAGAGGTCAGGACCATTAAACATGACCAAAAACACAAACATTGGAGAGAGAGCGAGGGGAGGGGGTTGGGTACTGTCCTGTACTGTGGTCATGTACCACTACATGTGACCTCTTTCTCAAATTGAAATTTATGCAAATGTATATTATGTGTAAATCATGTTCATTAAGAGCACTATAACTATATAAATAAACAGATTTAGAAAAACAATTTTTTTGAAAAAAGAATCACTCTCTCCTAAAAATGACTTTTAAACCCAATCAAGTGAAGCTAATCATATTCCCAATGGCACACAATGCCATCTGACTTTCATCCATGATCAGGTGTGGTCAGTTTTGATTGACTCGGGATGAAAATCTGGAGTATTTAAGTCCCTGGTAATGCAATGGAAACAAAAATCTAATATGGGTGGCAAGGCATTGTCAAAGGATCTCTAGAATAAAGTTGTGCACAGACAAAAGTCAGAAGATGAATACAAAAAAAAAATTGTAATCAAAGGCTTTATCACTGCTTAGAACCACAGCAAAGTATATTATTAAGAAGTGGAACGTATTTGGTAAAACACAGACCCTCCCTGGATAAGGATGTTGCTCCAAACTGGATGAAAGAGCTAGGAGGGAACTAACAAAAGGCTAACAAGAGGCCTACAGCAACTCTGAAGCAGTTGCAGGAATGTGGACATTGTATGCATACAAAAACAATATCACAAATACTCTTGTATTGGGGGGTTACAAGAAAAAAAACCTACTCAACTCTCATGACTGATCTTTGCAAAAATGCAAGTGGTCAGATGAAGTTAAAATGTAATAATTTGGCCACAACCCTAAACAATAAGTCTGGCAGAAATCCAACACATCTCACCATCCAAATATCACCATTCCTACAGTAAAGCATGGAGGTGGTAATATCCTGTTATTGGGGTGTTTCTCTGCAGCAGGGACTGGAGAACTTGTCTGGATAGAATGAAAATGGATGGGGAAAAATACTGTCAAATTCTTGAGGAAAATCTGTCCTCTACCACAAAGTTGTTAATGGGAAGTAGATTTACAGCACCATCCAACCTGACAATGACCCAAAGCACACAGCAAAACTGACCACACAGTGGTTAAAGAAGAAAAAGTGGGATGTCCTTGATTTTCAGGGGCATTTGAAAATATGTTACATGACTTGAAAAATGCAGTTCACAACCGGTCACTATTGAATTTATCTCAGCTTCTCCCTGTGCTTATGTGATTTCTTCCGGGTTCTCCAGTTACCTCCCACAGTCCCAAAAACATGCAGATTATGGTAACTGGTATTTCCAAATTTCCCGTAGTGTGTAAATGTGCGTGTGAGTGTTGACCACACATATAAAAATTGGAATAAATACAATGGTCACCATTGGCCTTCAGTCCCTAGGACTATAGAGGTTCCTAGAAGGATGGATGGAATTAACAAATGCCATATGTGTTATTTCATAGTTTGGAAAAAATCCAGTATTGTTCTAGTATGTAGAAAATATACTCAAACTCGTGTCCAAACTTTTGACTGGTAGTGTACATACTATATAAATCCTTTTTTATATACACCTTCACCTTCACTTACCCTGATATCGTTAACCGTTAACGTCAGCTCGATCTAACACTTCCACCGAACAGGATTTGTTCATCATTCATTTTGGTTTAATTCAGGAGGTAAGGGAATTCTACGAGTCAAAGAGTCAAAGACAATTTAATGAAATATGTAGGTTTCTTTCCCAGCAACAGAGTAATGCTACATTTAAAAAGTATATGAACATTTGTTTAAGTTGACAGTTAGCTGCAGGGCTACAGTAGGTTACATCACATTCATTTGCTACTTATAGGTAATGGTAAGATACGTCAATTTACATTAAGTTACTGGCTATAATCAATAGTAGGCCGAGTAACTTTGTGAGCTATCTGTAATAGTAGGGTAGGATACATTACACTGAGTTGCTAGGTATAGCTTATAGCAGACTACTGTAGATTAGCATGCTAGTTAGAAATGCTAGTTATATTTAATAGTAGTTAGGTTAACTGACATTGAGCGTCTAGCTGTAGTTAATAGTCGGCTATGTAACAAAACACTGGTACAGTAGTTGATAGGCTAGATCACAGCACATTACCTTAATAGCTATAGTTAATAGTAGGCTAGTTTAGCTCACCTTAATTTGCTTGCTACAGTTAACAGTATGCTAGGTTACCCAAAGATTGTTTTGCATTGATAGTTATTATCTACTGACGCTTAGTTGCTAGCTATAATTAGTAATAGTAGGCTAATGTCCATTTGTGTCTCATTTCTTGTCAGTTATTTAATTTTTTTTTAGGTTTTTACTAGTAAACTCATTTTATATAAAATAAGGCAGTGGTGTTACCATGTACAGTTCAGCCACACACACATTCTCATCCTAATCCCATTTTATACCATAAAACTTCACATGGGAGCAGTGTTTGGGTGAGATTGTCAGTTTCGGCTCATAAATATTGCACAGTGTAAACTCCAAGCGAGGAACCTGATGGGAAGCTAAAGTAAAATCCCAGCTCACTCACAGGCTTCCCCCCATACACACACACACACACACACACCCACACGCACACACACAGAGTAATATCTCTCTAATACAATACAAAGAGAGCTGAGCGTCCTGCTAATCCTAGCTTTCATTGCCACAGAAGCCTGCACTCTGTCTAAAGTGATGATGAGGACGTGCTGACGATTCCATATAAATCCTGAAAGCATCCAGGCAGTCGTTCTTAGGACAGAACAACAATCCCAGAAGAATGTTTGCATTCATGATGAAGAGACTTTTTTTTTTTTTTTTCTGGTTAGAGGATTGTCATTGTACTGTATAATCAAACGCAAACTCCAAAAGTATGTTTTAGAATACATCTGGGATCATCTTGTATAATGTCATGCACAACAGTAAAAGACAGTTTAAATCGCAGGCTGAAACTAGTTTTAATACCGCAAACATCTGTCTAATCAGCCATCTTTGCTTGCAGTGGCACTTGCCTGTCATGACTTTTACAAAGTGCAAAAACCATAAGTGTAAGGTTGGCTTAGGAGTCTTAAGCTCATCTTTCTCTCTTTCTCTGTTCACAGTGTTAATCCTCAGCACTGCTGTCTGGTGGATTTTTTTTTTTTTTTTTTTTTTGCTTTATATATGGGTCATTCTACAGAAAAGGTGGAATTTGGGTCATAAAAATCACCTGAAATGCATTTCTTGTTTCACACTTAAAAATTCTTTAATAGCAATAACTTACTTTAAAAAAAAAAAGTAAAAAAAGTAGAGCTTAATGCATTAAAAAAAAAAAAAAAAAGTTTAATAACTGGTGTTACTTTTGTTCCACTAGTGACAATTTAGAGAAACATTTGAACTATTTTCAAAATAGCCACATGGTTTTCAATTATGTAAAAAACAAATAATTATTAAATGTAATAAGTTTTGACATAAACTGAGTAACACCATTGATGGACTTAACAGCTTTGCATAAAATTTTAATAAATGATGACTTTTCTTAACAAAAAAAAAAAAAAAGATCTTTTGCGTCTGCCCTGTGCTAGTGACCATCTGAATCTAGTGACCTCTGACACAGGAACAATTTAAATTGTCAAATGTATTTCAAATGTAACTGTAGCTTGGGGTGGTTAATATTTATTTTATATGATTAGTTATAACCAATTATTGTTTCATGATTTTTAGAATTCATCTTATTTCATAAGATACTGATGTTATTGTGAATCAGATTCCTTTAATTAAAAAATATCTTTAGATGAAAAATATATGGTCCTGTATGGTCATGTATGATCTTCATGACAAGACATTTCCTTGAACTTGACTGTTTGAAAACAAAATAATAATAATAATTAATAATTAATGCTACAATTAAATATGGAATATTAAAACAAGGAAGTGTATTCCATGATTGAATGTACATGCCATATTTTCTGCACATATACAGTATAAGTAATGTGTCTGTTATATTATTTTAAATGATTTTGACATTAGAAAACTAAGTGACAGCACTTTCCACCATTTTTGTAGGTTGACCCACATAAATTTATGATGACTAAAAGACTTCCAGTGCTTTAAGACGCACAATGATTTCACTACCTATTTCAGACTGGACAGCTCATGCATGAGGACTCAGTGGTGTTCAGTGTGTTTCCGGTGCTCAGTTATTTTTCCGGTATGCGCGCACACTCAAATAGAGCACCGCGTGCCTGACTGAAGTAAACCGGAACAAGGTTGGTCTAGACACACAGAGTAAAAATAGAAAATACTGAGGAGGAACTAGAAAATTAATAACAGTTCATAAAAATTGAAATAAGAGAAAATCATATATATAAAAAAACAGGCCATACTGTATATATACAAATATATATGTGGGACTTTTTCATTAAAAAAAGGTTTAAACTTAAATAAAGGCCTAGTGACCAACTGTATCAGGCCCATCTTCTACTGTTATCCTATGCATTACGTTTTAAAACCCTACACATAGTACTTCTACTACTATGCACATAATAATAATAATAATAATAATAATAATAATAATAAAACCACCAAAAAAACAATAATAAGTTAGAAGATGGAAATGTTTAAAAATAAATTAAACTCTACTATTAAGCCACATGTGCCTATGAAAAAAAGCTAGTATATGATTGCCAGATTGATGGTTTAAACTTCCTTATTACTACTACTGTATTTCCCAATATTTCCCAGTAAAGATTTATGAACGAGTTAATAATAAAGCAGTATATATTCAATTGTAATCAGTTTGTTTGATTTATATGATGTACAAATATGACATACACAAACAAAAGCAGTGTGTGTTCTGTAGAATATTATCCGCTAAATACATGTAGTTTGACTTTCAAACTTAGACTTAGAGTGGGATATTATTATTATTGTTATTAATAACACATTTATACAGTATATATACAGTGATTTTCTTGTCATCTTTAATATTATTTGGAAACTGCAGTGGATGCCCCACTTGTGAGTTGCATTAAAGAAGAGCAATGTGCAGAGATAAATCTTTTTATGTGCACGTGGTGCAGTCGTTTTTTCATATGTGTATGAATTTATACAGGAGTCAAAGGGAGGGCGCACAAGAGCTTTTAGTCACCAAGAAGGAGCCGGGTGCCCATCCTCGTCCACATTTTGAGTTTTTAAACATCCTCCATATAGACCTGAGCTCACTCCGTTGGATTTTCACCTGTTTGGTCCCCTGAAAGCAGCCCTACGACGAAGATACACTTCTGATGAAGTGCATTTGTGGCTCGCAACTCAGCCGCATTTTTGCATTTTTTAATGAGGGAATATGAAAGCTTGTCGAAAGGGCGAAAGATTATGTAATTGTCGTTTCTAACCGTTAATTAACGTAAATTCTACAATATATATGAATCTAAAGATGATGATGATGATAATACCATCATTTTAATGTCAAATGATAACATGTGTAAATGTTGACACACAATTATGGTTTGATATTATATTATTTAGAATTATATGTATATATGTGTTTTTTAATGTTAATCATTTTTAGAGCGGTCTAGAAAAATGCTGTATAAATAAAATGTATGTTATGTATACATTAATTGGCCACTTAAATTAGTATCTACACTAATAATAATAATAATAATAATAATAATAATAATAATAATAAATAACTTTTTGCCTCAGTAGAAGCTAAATCTTGCAACATAAAATTGAGAAGCTCTGCTGAAACAATATAATAATAATAATAATAATAAAAAAAAAAAGGTTAAAATACAAACTCTGGCAACTCAACTAAGGCTGAGGCGCGCTAGAACGGCCCCTACTTGTCAAACCACGCCCATCGACAGATAACCACTCCCACTTGTCTTCTACTCCAGACTGTAACGCGCTTCACGCGCTAGTCGGGCTCGACTCCATTCAAAAAAAAATCAACAGAGTTTCCCAAAGTCGGTGGAAGTTTCAGCAGAAACCGAGGAACTTCTTGCTACAATTAAAGCAATTTAGTGTTCATTCTGAACTTCATCAGATGGCAGGAGAACACCTAGTGATGTTTAACTAGATCTTCTTTCGTCCTGCAGGGCGCTGAAGCACATTCTTACTGGTCTAAGGTGAGTCTTATTGACTGCAGAGATCTTATACTGTATTATTATATTGCATTAGTGTATTATATAATACTGCTATGCATTTGCAGTCAGTAGTGTTCACACTGTCAGTGACACCTGTGGCACCTCTTTACTCTTTGATCTTGCTTGCATGTTTGTCTAGCAAATATATATAAGAAAAAAAATGTAAATA